>SNQJ01S0010637.1:113721-133902 GCA_010110895.2 Picea sitchensis | reverse complement strand
TGATTCATGATATACATAATATATGATAGTGGGGTTTTTAGCTTTACGCTTTCCTGGTAAAACTTTTGTGTTGTGTGTTATTGATATTTCACTTTGTTCATTGTGGTTGTGATCGTGGTTTAATTTCTTCTGCAAGAATAATAGTAGAAGCGATTTTGTATTTAACAAGTGGCAGAAATTGTTAAATCAGGAGAATCGTAGGAATACATTAAGTGTATCGAAATTTCTACACTTCCTCCCTAAGAAACATAGGTATTTAACTACCAATAAACATATTTTCAATGGGAAAAAAGACACCGCAATAAAACCATGAAGAATGACACCTCACCTATGGAATTTGGAATATAATAGAAATCATCAAGGTAAGCAATTTAAATATGTATCACAAATATTTTTTTACAATTTTTGTTTGTATTGAATTCTATTTACTGCATCTAACAATTATTGTTGTATAATTAACTCATTTATGTTTCATAAAGGTTGTCAAGGCATTGATGGGCTTCCATGAGAAATGAAAAATTACCCAATACAATTCAATAGGTTTCTCTACTATGAGTGCCTACAAATGGATCATTTTTTTGATACAATGCATATCATGAAGAATGTAACAGAAATATTGTGGAGAATCTTAAATGGAAGGAATGACAAAGAAAAAAATGTCAAAATTTGTAGTGACATTCAATAAGCCAATCATGCAATGTAGAATTTGATTGATTCAAATAGTAGTACCAGAGGATGAAATAGTCTTACATGGTTATTTAAAGAGAAAGAAAGAAATGTTGTAAAATAGGTTATTCGAAAAATTAAATTTCCCACAAAAATTTCTTCAAACATAAAGAATATCTTAACGAAGAAAGGTGAATTTGGTGGGTTAAAATCTCATGAATGACATGCCTTCATTAAGGTGATTATTTGGTAGATTTGGATATTGGTAATACTTCTTTTTAGTGTTTTAATTTTATTTTATTTTCAAAAAATAATTATTATTTTTTTGTAATTACAATGTGTTCTACCTCTATCTCTCCCTGACAACTTTGACAACAATGTAAAAAAAGTTATATATGATCTTGAAAAATACATGAGGTAAGAAAAATGTTTGTTGCAGAACTTGTCTTCATGTGTTTTACTTGAAATGTATATACTTTTTTGTTGAAACCTATGATTTTCTTGTATAATCTTGTGTAAGTGGTTTTCATCTAAATAAATCCATAAAGAAGACATAAAGTATTGGAGGAGAGAAATTCATCGGCTAATGTGTGAAATGAAAAAGTATCTACCTCCAACATTTTTCAATGTTGAACAACACTACCTCATACACCAAGTTGAGGAGATTGAAATGTGTGGACCTGTACAAACAAGGTCAATGTGGATGGTGGAGAGTCACTTGAATTCATTGAAGGATTTCATTAGATAAAGTACACGTCATGAGGGTTCTATGGTGGAGGGATATATGGTATATCAATCCTTGGTGTATATTAGTTATATCTTCCTAAATTAGCAACAAGAATGGAGGTGCAACACATTTTGGATGTCAATTCCATCAATAGATTTAAAGGGGAGGTATTGGTCGAGAAAGATAGAATGAGGAAAGTGAAAGGTAATTAGATGGTAGCTGAGATCTATAATACTTTACATTACTAATTTTTATCTTTTTCACATCAAAAAGTTGGATGAAAAGAAGAAAACCTCTGATTATGGGATAACTGCAGTCTTTCAGGTCACCAATTTTTCCTCTAGAAGTGACATGCATCCAACAATATATGAAAATAGATACTATGGGTATTTGAATGATATAATTGAGTGTGACTTTAATTCCTTCAAGTTAGTTATGTTTGAGGTCAAATGGTAGAGATTACAGATGAAGAAACATGATCTCGAAAGAACTATTATTGAGCATGCCAATGGATTTACCATAGTCAATACAAGGATGTTTGAGTCGGGTACTGAAGCTTATGTTCTTCCAAGGCAATGTGAGTAGGCCTTTTATTCAGAGGTTCCAGGTAAAGCAGGTTGGTCATACATTGTTAGATATGATCCAAGGCAAAGGCCTGTAGAGTATAATGTACCAGAAGAATATGATATTGAAGAAGAAGAATATGTAGAGGAGAAAGAGGTAGATGTAATGTCAGATGAAGAATTCAAAGAAGTTAAGCCATATGTCAATGAAAATTATGTTCTCGATGATGATATTGAGGAAGATATTATGATCGAAAATGACATTGATGACGAAGTTTATATGGCCAATCCTTTCAACATCAATTCTGAACTAGATGATATAGATGTAGATTTGGATAAAGAACAATATCAATGATATCATCATCATCATCGTGGTTATATTCATCATCATTTTCATCGTCATGGTTGTCGTCATTGTCATGGTTATCATTGTCATCATCAACATCGTCATCATCATCGTCATCATCATTTTCATCATTTTCATCATCATCATCATCATCATTGTCATCATTGTTATCCTCATTGTCATTGTCATCATCATCATCATCATTGGGTATGGGGAATTGATAATTATGTGAGGGGGGGATGGGTCAAATGGAATTTTCATCGTCATCATCACCTTCATCAATATCATCATCATCATCATCACTATCATCATTTTCATCATCATCATCTTCATTGTCATCGTTATCATCATCATTTTCATCATCATCATTGTCACTTCCATCATCATCATTGTCATCTTCATTATCATTTTCATCATCATCATCATTATCGTTTTCATCATCATCATCATTTTCATCATTATTGTCATCATCATCATCATTTTCATTGTCATCATAATCATCGTCATCATTCTCATAATCATCATTACTATCATTATCATCGTCATCTTCATCATCATTTCTATTGTCGTCATCGTCATCTTCATCAACACCATCATCATCATCATCATTTTCGTCGTCGTCGTCGTCATCATCATCATCATCATCATCATTTTCATCGTCACCATAATTTTCATCATCTCCATCATTGTCATTGTCATTGTCATCATCATTGTCATCGTCATTGTCAACGTCGTCATCATCATGAGCATCATCATCATTGTCGAAACCAAGAGGATCTCATTAAGGTATTCCTATTATTTATTTAATGATATTTTTTTTATAGATTATTGAATGAAATTTAATGTGGCATTGTCATTGTCATCATCACCATCAACATTGTCATCATCATCATCATCCTCATGATTTTCATCATCATCATCTTCATCATCATCATCATCATCATTGTCATCGTCATCATAATTTTCATCGTCATTTTCAATGTCATAGTGATCATTGTCATCATCATCATTTTCATCATGATCGCCATCATTATCATCGTCATTCTCATCATTTCCATCATCATTGTCATTGTTATAATAATTGTTATCATCATCATCTCATAATCATTGTCATCATCATTGTTGTCATCATTATCATCATCATCATCATTATCATTATCCTCATCATCGTTGTTTTTGTCATCATCTTCATCGTCATTATCATCATCATCATCATCATTATCATCATCATTGGCATCATCGTTATCATCTTCATCGTCAACATCATTCAATACTACACTTGGTGTTGAATTCCTATGGGGAGTTTCGACAGTATAGATAAAATCAATCATACATTCGGGCATTACTAACTAAATATCAAAATTTCTTTATTTATCTATCTTGGTTCCCCAATGTTCGTTGGTATTGCAACATAGTCCAATCATTGTTGACATTCCGACTCATAGTCGATGGTTACTGCAAGGGCCATGTGGCGCCCCATCATCAAATGTAGACCATAGAGGCATGTTTCTAAAACCATGAGCTATAACAAATCACTCGAGGACATGTAAAGCTAATTATGATCGAATTATGTAACTATTGTATAGATCGCAGTTTTCCCCAAGGGGGTCATATAAATATATATTCGTTCTAAAAAATTTCTACATTTTGGCATTTTTGGTGGGAATCAGGTGATATAAGTTTGTAAGTAGAGTGATAGGAAAGGAGAGGCTTGCCATATTAGATACAGTAGGAGGAATCTTCAGAGAGAACAAAGGTGTGGGAGTTGTATTTCACTTTGTTAACCAGTTTTCTAAGGGATACTATAACTGTATGATGTCTATCTTCATGTAAATATCCTATTTTTATGACAATTTTATGGAAGACCAATACCATTTTGACTCATACGTTTCTTATATGTGATTATTTTTGTGATATTTAGTGTTTTTATACAATATTTAAGAGATATTTAATGCATATTTATAATAATGTTTGAATCTACCTATAGGGAAATCAGAAGGTATGGCTAAGAGGTGGAAATTGAAGGGGGGTTAGTTCTAAACTATGTAAGGGGAAGTAGGGCACAAATAAGAGGCAATAAGTCCATTTATTTCACTAAAAAAAAATCTATGAATGAGGTTATGTTTGGTAAATAGTTGACAATGGAAGGCTTTGTTAGAGTGGAAAATGCCCATATTAAGGGTTCCTTAGGATCTATCTAACCTTTGATTCTTGGGGCTCAATCATCCCCTTCAAAAAATGAGACTTGAAAGGGGTTATTGATATGAATAAACCTGACATCCTCCTCCTATAAGAGATAATGTCAAATGAGGATAAAATAGTTAGCTATCTAAGCATATTGTTTGGGGGTTGGAAGATTAAATTCATTGATGATAGAGGAAGGTATGTGGTTATCATTAGAACATTTATACATCTATCTATATCTTTATTTTTGCAATTGGAAACTTAAAACCCTTTGTTGTGGAAAATTACCAAAATTTGTTCTATAGGACAAAGAGGGCAAATTTTTCCTTGGTGCAAATTGCATGCTAGGATACACTAAAATGCACCCTCATGTATGAAAAATCATTCAATTTGAGTGGTTCAAACTATAAATGATTTTTAATCCATTTTAAATAAGCTTGTATACTTATTTTTCCATTTCCAATCACAAAAGACTCTGTTATGCAAAAATAGGCAACAAATGCCAAGTAAAACCCTAGAAATGCACAACTTGTTTGTAAAAAGTAATTCAAGGTTTTATTATACCATATATTTGAGTTGTACAAGTTGTTGGGGGTGACTGTGTTTTATCATATTATATCTGATCATATTGTTAATTTTTCAATTGCAATTTTAAAAATGGTTGATGTGCAAAAGAGGCAAAGTTTGCCTTGTAAATTGGAAGGTCAAAATAGTACTAAGTGACGAAATTAAAATGCACATCCAAGCTTCCCATTAGAACCTAAAATTGTTTTATAAGTTTTACGATGGATATATCTGTTGGATTACTGAGAGGGGAGGTGAATTAGTAATAGAGCAGTTTAATCCTTTTTAACCAAAGTATGCAAGTGCTATTTATCTTTGTGATCAATATAACATTATCATCCAATAAATTCACAGTAAATAAACCATGAACAAATGAACAATCATACACATACAAAGTACACCAATATTTTTACGTGGAAACCCAATGCAAGATAAAACCAAGGAATGTTTTTTCTTATATGTCTTAAATAATTACATTCATTGCAAGCACCAACTTCCTTTGTTCTCTAGCTGCAACTGGAAGGAAGCTTTGACCCCCTATATTTTCAGGCTATAGCCTGAGGGAAGCTACAACTCCCAAATTATATGGCTACAACCAAAAGGAGGCTAAAACCCCCTATGTTCTCCAAATACAACTGGAAGGTGGATACAACCACTTATCCTTGTCCCATCATGCCACCCTGAAATATAAGTGTCAAATGAAAAAACCATTGCCACATTGTCACTGTGAGATATACCACCATAAACCTATGCCAACCTTTACCTCTGACCTATAGCCAACTTGTACCACTTCCCTGTAATAAACCTATACCTAAAATGAGCCTACACCAACCAAAAACCACATATATGTGACTTGTATGTTCTGCAACATGTGTATGTATGCTCCCTATCTATACTACAGCCCACATATGTACGCGACCTACCTATTATGCAGCTTGTGTATGCCTTCTGAAAACTAGGGTTTTCTCTCTTCTAAAAAATTCTGACCCTTTGCAACCTCTTTCACATCAACCTACAACCTATCACCATGTCTAGAATGTAATTGTACCATGTGCATACATCCTCATACATATCCTTTACCCAAAGCATCTATATCTCTCTATTCATGTGCCATAAAAGTGTGTGTAATCATGAACAATTATAATAACTCTCACATGAAATAGACATTAAATCATTTCTAATATTCAGCCTCTCAATACATCAACCACTTCAGAAATATAATATCTCAACCATGTATCACAAGAACCCTTAACCATATGCCAAGAAATACAAGATGTGTCTCAACACTAACAAGATAAATCAATGATAAATATTGATTATACTAGCACTATATTTTTGTAGATCAAACTTATATAGAAGGTCCCATGCAACCACTAATCTCTCTAGGGAAAATACTCAAACCTCCATAACCATTTCTCATGTATACAACAAAATCCAACTACTCATATAAATAAGATATACCTTTTGAAACAATAGATAGATCTGATGTACCTGATCACTGTAGACCTTCATAGGATCTTGCTTTCAGACTCTAGAGACCCGACATCTTCATCTTCTCAATTTTATAGGGATTTTATTTCATGTATGTTCCCTAATATACTTCCAGCCTACATACATACACTCCCTTCTCCATTGTAGCTCATGTACACCTCAAACACTAGGGTTTTTTCAGTATTTTATGTAATTCTGAAACTTTCATCGTCAACCATTCATGCTACTTCAGACTTGCACAACTTCATATATATCAATGAGTACCCGCAACAAACATTGCATAATAATATATATTCAATGTGCTAAATAGGTGCTAATAGAAGAGCCTCTCTCTCTTATTTATACTTCCGTGTAGCTTCCTCAAGGGGTTACCTTCTAACCAACTTAACCCAATTTCCTTCTTTTAGGGCTAACCCACTTCTAACCACTTGTCCACTTCTAACCCACTTTGCTACAAATAGTAAATTATCCACTTCTACTTGCAACTAATTTATTTTTAATTATTTTCTTATTGCAACAACTTAACCCAAGATTAGCTCCTAGTTTTACTTAGTTGACTAGTCAACTTATTTTAGGAACTTCTAGAATAATTTTGACTTCTTTGACCTTCTATATAACACATGAGGGTTCTCCAACTTCACAAGGCCATAACTCTCTAACCGTGAGGAGTTATGTGGCATTCCACATATCATTGAAAATGGAATGACATGTACTAACCATATAGAATAGTCTTACCTAAAAATATATTAAACTTCATACCATTATACATCAATCAAACTGAATTTCCTTAACCATACTATCAGGGCTATCAAAAAAATTTATCGGACTTTCTTCAAGGGTTGACATCAATGAAAACCAATCCAATTAACCAACAATATCCTCCTTTGGAATTGATGGCAACACTCTGATGAAACTATGAATTCATATCACTTATGCTCCCCTTGTGAGGATCACTCCCCCTGGAACCATTCCTTTGTGCTCTCTTTCCAAGCATCTAAGTCTCTGACCTGTAGCTGGTAAATCTCTCCCCCTTTGAAATCAATGTCAAAGGTAACTTCATGTCCGACATTTCTCCCCCTAAATGAACTGTCCTTAGGGATACTCCCCCTGACTGAACTCTTCATGAACCTATTCCCCCAACCTAAACCGTCCTCTGTATGGTTGTTCCTCATGTAAATCTAAGACATAAAAGATAATCATTAAAAATCATTCATTTGGGAGTAGAAATTACTCTGAGTCTCTAGCGAAGATACTCAAAGGCTTCCCTCATAAGCGGTTTTGTGAAGATATCTGCAACATGTTAATTTTTCCCCACATATTCAACTCTGATGTTAATTTTTGCAACCTATTCCTGTAGAAAGTTATACTTGATTGGAATGTGCTTTGTCTTAGAGTTCATCATTGGATTCTTTGAGATACTGATAGCGCTTGTATTATCACAATATATAGGAATGGGCTAAACATACTCAACTTGTATATCTGTCAAATTTTGTTTCATCCATAGAACCTTTGTACAATATGTTGTTGCTTCAATATACTCTACTTCAACTATAGACAATGATATTGATGATTTTGTTTTGCTTATCCATGATACCAAACACTCACCCAAGTAGAATGTTTCTCCACTGGTGCTTCATCGGTCATTAATTCAACCTGCCAAATCTTCATCTATGTAGGAAATAAGTGATATATCCTTTCCTTTTGGATACCATAATCCAAACTCTTTTGTGCCCTTGATATATTTGAAAATCCTCTTCACTGCTAAAACATGTGGTTCCTTTGGTGTTTCTTGAAATCGTGCCACCTTTCCAACTTCCTGCATGACATATGGTCTAGATGTTGTCACATATAGTAATCTACCAATCATTGATCTGTATTGCCTCTGGTCTATATACTTTGAATCATCATATTTTCTCAACTTGCAACTAGTTTGCATAGGAGTGTTAACCAGTTTGCAATATTCCTTTCCAAACCTCTTTAGTATTTCTCTGATATAATTAGTTTGAGAAATAAAAATTCCTTGGTTTCTTTGACATATTTGAATACCCGGAAAGAAGGATAGTTCTCCAAGTAATGAAATTTCAAATTCATTATGAATATCCTTTGTAAATGTTTGGCTTAACTTGTCATCATCACTTCCAAAAATAATATCATCAACATAAACTTCAATTAATAAAATATTATATTGAGTTACCTTGATTTAGAGGTTGTTGTCTTCACTTCCTTTTATGAACCTTGCTTGCTATAGATATCTATCCAGTATAGAGTACCATGCTCTGGGATCCTGTTTTAGACCATACAAGGCCTTCTTCAACCTACACACATAATCTTCATTTTCTGACAGCGAAAATCCTTCTGGTTGTTCAATGTAGAATTCTTCTTCAAGTTCCCCATTCATAAAGGATGATTTCATGTCCATATAGTACACTTTAATATTTTTGGAGCATAATCTAAGATCAATCAAATTGCTTCCATTCTAGAAACTGGGGAAAACGTCTCTTCAAATTCAATCCCTTCAACATGTGGGTATCCTTTACATACCAATCTAGCCTTGTTCCTTGCAACCTGTCCATATTCATTCAATTTATTTATGAAGACCCACTTTGTGCCAATCACATTCTTATACCTTGGTCTTGGAACCAATTCCCAAGTGTCATTTTTCTCTATCTGATCCAATTCTTCATCTATAGCTTTTCTCCAGATTCAATCCTTGCTGGGCTCTTCAAAACTATTTGGTTAAATCGTAGATAAGAGTGCTAGGTGCAGTTGTTCTGGTGAACACATTCTTCTTCTAGTCTCAATTCCTACATCCTTGTTTCTGGTAATCTAATCTGAAGGATGATTCTTTTGTACTCATTTGTTAAGTGTCTTCGGGGGCACTTGATTAAATTGGTATTCTACTTTTGTTTGTTCTTCTTCACCTTCCTCTTTTCCTACTTCTTCATCATTTTCTTATTCTTCGTAAACCTGTTCCACTGATTCCTTTTCTTCTTCCTTTAATTTTAATCCACATGTTTCATCAATTGTTACATTAATTCTTTATACAAATTTATTGAGCCTTAGATTGTAACACTTGTATTCTTTCATTGTACTTGAGTAACCGATAAGTATGCCATTTTTCACACAAGAGTCAAACTTTCCCATTTTACCATCTTCTCTTTTCATGTAGCATTTGTTTCCAAACACTCTAAAGTTCTTCACATTTTCTAGTCTTCCTTTACATAGATCATAAGGATTTTTTTCATTGTTGTTTCTAATAATTACTCTATTTTGAATGTGAATTGTTGTATGCATCACATGTGTCCAAAAGACATATTTCAATTTAAAATCCATTAACATTGTTCAAGTCATTTCCTATACTGTCTTGTTCTTTCTTTCAACAAATCCATTATGTTGAGGTGTCCTGGGAACAAAGAATTTCCTTTTTATTCCATTCTTACTGCAGGAATCCATAAATTCCTTTGAACTAAACTCTCCTCCATTATCAGATATCAAACATTTTATTTTTTAATCCATTTCATTCTCAACCATTGCCTTGTAAACCCTGAAGTTTTCAAATGCTTCTGACTTATTCCTGAGAAATCAAACTGCAATCATTCTTGTATAATCATCAACTAATAACATAAAGTATTTCTCACATTTTAAACCCTTTGTTCTAGTTTGTCCAACTAGATCAGTATGCACAATTTACAGTGGCCTTGTCGTTGAGTATTCCTTTGATTTGAAGATGGCATTTGTTTGTTTTCCTTGTTGACAATGTTTGCATAATGTGTCGATTGGTTTCATGATCTAGGGAATTTCTCTGGATGCTTCCTTTTCTCTGACTTTGATGAGTTTATCGAAGTTTATGTGACCCATTATTCTATTCCATAGCCAACCTTCATCTTCCTTTCCTAGACAACACTTTTCATTTCCAATTTCACTTAATACATATGTGTTGCTTGAAGTTCTTACACATGTTGCAATAAATTTTCCTGAACCTTCTTTTCTTATTTCAAACTTATGTGAATCAAGCGTAATGTTATGACCTTGGTCAAACATTTGAATTACACTTAGAATATTATGTTTCATATCTTCCACTAGTAGAACATTTTCTTCCCTAGTATTCTTGTTTCCAATTCTTACTGTGCCTTTTCCAATGATTCTAGTTGAGTCATCATTTCCAAAAGAGATTGATCCATCTCTTTCCTTTATTAATGTAATAAACCTATCTTCATCACCTGTCATGTGTTTTGAAAATCCACTGTCAACATACCAACCACATTTCTTTTGTTTAGCCTGTAGAGCGAGTGTGAATTCTTCATTATTAAATTGATCCCACTTTCTTATCCATGTTCTCTATTGAGGTTCATGTATGTTAATGTTGTTATTCTATTGTGATTCTTTAGGAGGGACTGGCATTCTACAATCTTTGGCCATGTGTCCAAATTTGTTGCATTTGTATCATTGCACTTCAGTACTCAATGATTCAATCATGTTGTAGCTTCTTCTATGTGTTTCATTAGGCCTTATTGGATAACTATTGTGCATGAATTTCAAATTTGTTTTCGTTCCTGCTATTAGCTCTACAATTTACAACTTTATGTCCAAAATTATTACATGCATAACATAAACAAAAAAATATAGTTTGATACATGGGAATTGAAAATCTTCTAAAAGGATTTTCTCTTTTGAATCCTTCTTAATATTGAGGCTTTCTTCCTTTTGATTGTCGCTGATTTTGAAATCTGACTCTTCTAGGTAGAGGAGTGTCCCTGTGATCTTCCCTGTAAAACCTTTTATCTCCTCTAACTGTTGATGCATAGCTTCTTGGTTGTGTTTATTTTTCTGTGGTTTTCGAGCTTGAGCCTCTGTCTTTCTGATTGTATCCTATCCTAGACCTATCATGACGTGTCCTTTGACTGTTGATAATATTATCCAAGACCTTTGAATTGTTCTATGTATCCTTCCGTTGAAGGTATTTTCTCAATGTAACAACCTATGCTTCCAAATTTCCAATTATCCAGTCTTTTTCTTTGAGTGCTTCTTCAATTATTTTTTTTTCTTCTATTTGAACCTTTAATTTAGTGATCATTTGTTCTAGTTATTCAAAATTTGAATTTTAATGTCTTCTTTCTTGTCTAGTTCTACCTGTAGTTTCTTGTTTTTCTTGTTTTCTCTTTTTATAACTTATATAGCACTCAACATTTCTTCTCTGTAGTCAAATTTTGATTCTTTGAAATCTTGTTTGGTGTCTTATTTATCGGAGTATTTTATTGCCATGAATAAAACTCTTTCTGTCTCACTTTCACTGACTTCATCTTCGTGTGATGAGGAGTAGTCTTATTACGTGCAAAAACGTTTCTTGAAGACTTTATTTTTAGTTATTTTTCCTTTATATGTTTGAATTATCCTCTTCATGTATTTTCTTTTTCTTGTGACGACATTTTTTAGAAAAATGACCAATACCATCAAAGTTAAAAAAAAAATCAATGGAATCTTACCTTTATATATGTCGTCGGTTCCATTTTTCAATATTTTGACAAAGTTGGCTACTTCTTCATCATATTCTGAGATGTCCTTGTTGATTCTATATTATTTTTCCTTTTTCTTTCCCTTTTTCTTTTATCTTTTGGATTCTTTGAATGCTACTTCTTTTATACCTGGATTTTCTTGTTCAGTTCTCATTTCATAGGCTGTGAAGATTCCATGTAGTTCATCCATTCTTATTGAGTCTAGATATGCTCTTTATTATAGTGTTGAGATATTAGGATCAAATCTCATTGGATGAGATATTAGTACCTTTTGAACAATTGCAGGTTCATTAACTTCTTCTCCCAATCCTATGATTGCATTCATTGTTTCATCAACTCATAAGAAGCTAGCTGCAATATTCTCATCTTCCTTCATCTTTAAATGTTCAAATTGACCTCTGTAAGTTTGAAGCTTGTATGATTTGACTTTCGAATATCCTTCATAAATATTTTGAAGTTTGTCCCAAATCTCTTTAGCGGAGCTACAATGTATAACTTTGGTATATATCGAATCACAAAGACCATTCAGAATTGCATTTGTAGATTTTGAATTATTTAGACCGAGTTTCTTTCCATTTTCATTTGTTTGCGGAACTTTTGGTTCTTTGTATCCATCTACAATTGATTTCCAAACCTCAAATCCATGTGCCTGTACATATGTTTTCATCCTTCTGCTCCAAAATGCATAGTTTTGTCCATCAAACTGTGGTATTCCATTTTTATACATACTATTTCTCTCCATGATCTACCTTTCAGTGGTTAAACTAATTTCTAAAGGAACCTGCTCTGATACCAATTGTTGGATTACTAAGAGGGGGGTGAATCAGTAATAGAGAAAATTAATCCTTTTTAACCACAGTATGCAAGTGTTATTTATCTTTTTGATCAATATAAAATTATCATCCAATAAATGTAGAGTAAATAAACCATGAACAAATGAACAATCATACTCATACACATTACACCAATATTTTACGTGCAAACCCAATGCAGGAGAAAACCACAGAATGTTTTTTCTTATATTTCTTTAAGAATTACATTCATTGGAAACACCAACTTTCAGTTGCAACTGGAAGGAGGCTCTGACCCCCTATATTTTCATGCTACAACCTAAGGGAATATAAAACTCCCATATTTTATGGATACAACCAGAAAGAGGCTACAACCCCATATGTTCTCCGACTAAAACCAAAAGGTGGCTACAACCACCTATCCTTGCCCCGCCCTACCACCTTGAAATATAAGTGTCAAATAAATAAACCACTGCCACATTGTCACTATGAGATATACCACTGTAAACCTGTACCAACCTGTACCTTTGACTTGTATCCAACCTATACCACTGCCCTATAATCAAATTGTACCTGAACTAAGCATGTACCAACCAAAAACCATAGATATGTAATATATTTGTTCTGCAGCATGTGTATGTATGCACCCTATCTATACTACAACCCACATATGTACGCGACCTATATGTTATGCATCATGCGTATGCCTTCTGAAAACTAGGGTTTTCTCTCTTTTGAAAAATTCTAACCCTCTACAGCCTCTTTCACATCAATATACAACCTATCACTATGTTTATATTATAACTATACCATGTGCATACATCCTCATACATATCCTTTACCCAAAGCATCTATATCTCTCTCTATTCATGTGCCATATATGTGTGTGTAATCATGAATAAGTATAATAACTCTCACATGAACTAGACATTAAAACATTTCTTACATTCATCCTCTCAATACATCAAACACTTCAAAAATACAACTCTCAACCATGTATCACAAGAACCCTTAACCATATTACAATAAATACAAGATGTGCCTCA
Organism: Picea sitchensis; assembly: GCA_010110895.2. NCBI lineage: Eukaryota > Viridiplantae > Streptophyta > Pinopsida > Pinales > Pinaceae > Picea > Picea sitchensis. The sequence goes on along the minus strand of SNQJ01S0010637.1, from coordinate 120,011 downwards.
ACACTAACAAGATATATCAATGATAAATATTGATTATCCCAGCACTATCTTTCTATAGATCATACTTATACAGAAGGTCCCATGCAACCACTAATCTCTCTAGGGAAAATCCTCAAACCTCCATAACCATTTCTCATGTATACAATAAAATCCAACTACTCATAGAAATAAGACATACCTTTTGAACCAATAGATATATTTGATGTACTTGATCACTGTAGACCTTCCTCAAATCTTGCTTTCAGACTCTCGAGACCCGACATCTTCATCTTCTTAAGTTTATAGGGATTTTCTTTCATGTATGTGCCCTAAACAATGCTAGCCCACATACATATGTGCCCTTCTCCACTGCAGCTTGTGTACACCTCAAAAACTATGGTTTTTTTAGTATTTTTTGTAATTCTGAAAATTTCGCTGTCAACTCTTCATGCTACTTCAGACTTGCACAACTTCATATATATCAATGAGTACCTGCAATAAACCTTACACAATAATAGATATTCAATTTTCTCAATAGGTTCTAATAGGAGAACCTTTCTCTCTTATTTATACTTCCATGTAGCTTCCTCAAGGGGTTACCTTCTAACCATCTTAACCCAATTTCATTTTTTTAGGGATAACCCACTTCTAACCACTTGTCCACTTCTAACCCACTTTGCTACAAATAGTAAATTCTCCACTTCTAGTTGCAACTAATTTATTTTTAATTACTTTATTATTGCAATCACTTAACCCATGATTAAATCGTAGTTTTACTCACTTGACTATTCAACTTATTCTAGGAGCTTCTAGAATAATTTTGACTTCTTTGACCTTCTAGATAACTCATGAAGGTCCTCCAACTTCACAAGGTCATAACTCTCTAACCGTGAGGAGTTATGTGGCATTCAACATATCACCGGAAATTTCATGACATGTACTATCCATCTAGAATAGTCTTACCGACAAATATATTAAACTTCATATTATTATACATCAATCAAAATGAATTCCCTTAACCATACTGCTAGGGCTACGGGAATTTGCTACCGGACTTGCTTCAAGGGTTGACATCAATGAAAACCAACCCAATTAATAAACAATATCTATATTTTATATTTACCTATGTCATATAAATAAAAACTTTATAATAGAAGAGGTTGATTTGAACACCTAGATTTCAGATTTCATGTAAATATGAAGTCAAAACTGCCTTAAAGTAAAATGCATGCCATTGTCTCAATTTTGACCCAAATTGAGTGTTTCAACTTGAAGAAGTTGTAATTTGTGAATTTACACCTTGACATAGTGGTATATTGGCATTTATATACATAAAACTACCTGATGTGCATAAAGGATGAGAATCCCCTTATAAAACCGAAGGGCCAATTTGTTAAAGTTGGTTATATGAAAGTGCATGCCCAAAGTTGGATAATCCTCCATAATTTAATATCTAACTTTTAAATTGATTATTAAAATATTTTTAACATGTTTGTACAATTAGGAGTGCATTTTCACTTCAATAAGGATGATTTCTATTCACAAATATTCATGGCCTTTTGATGAATCAGAGGATGGTGGGTTTTGAGAGAAATTAAGGTCAATGACTTCTAACCAACCACTTATACATACAAAATGGAATAAATATTAACTCTAATTTCTTCAATAGAATACAAAGTTCAATATTATAGGAAATATTACAAGTTACAGGGTTGTAGAAAAGTATTACATGTTTCTATACCTATGTTTGTGCAATTTGAAACTTAAAACCCTTTTCCCTGCAAAAATGCCAAAAATTATCTTCTAGGACAAAGAGGGCCAATTTTTCATTGTTGTAAATTTTTCCTTGGTGCAAAATGCATGCTAGGCTACACTAAAATGCATGCCCAAGTCTCAAAAGTCATTCAATTTGAGTGGTTCAAATTGTAAATTATTTATTAAGTAATTTTGCATAATCTTGTATACTTATTTTTTTCATTTTTAGTCATAAAAGAAGCTTCTATGCAATAATAAGCAAGAGATGCCTAGTAAAATCCAAGAAAAATCCAACTTGTTTGTAAAACGTAAGAGAAGGTTTTATTATACCTTAGATTTGAGTTTTGAAATTTTTTGGGGTTGTGGTTTATCATATTATACCTATTCATGTTGTTAACTTTGCAATTGCAAGCTTAAAAAGAGTTGTTGTCTAGAAGAGGCAAAGTTTGCCTTGTAATTTGGATGGTCGCAACCGTATTAGGTGAACAAGTTAAAATGCAGGCCCAAGCTTCCATGTAGCTTCAAAAATTGTTTTATAATTTTTAAAATGCATTTCCATATATGAAAATATTACCCATGTCATCTAAAGTGCAATTAATAATATGATAGGTTTTCTTTCATGCACCTAGATTCACGATTACATGTAAATATGAAGTGAAAACAAAATTAGAGTAAGATGCATGCTCTAGTCTCAATGGTGACCCAGATTGAGTGGTTCAACTTGAACAAGGTGTAATTTGTGATTATACACTTGTATATAGCCTTATAGTGGAAGTTTCATACAAACACCTACTTGATGTGCATAAAGGATAACAATTGCCTTGTAAAACTGAAGGGTGAATTCGTTAAAGTTGGATGTAAGAAGGTGCACGCCCAAAGGTTGATAAGCATCCATAATTTAATTTTTAAGTTGTAACTTTATTATTACAATAGGTTTAACATGTTTGTATAATGAGGAATGAATTTACACTCCACAAAGTATTATTTATATGAACAAAGATTCATGACCTTTTGATGAAATATAGAATGAATATGTCAATATTATATGAAATATTACAAGATTCATGGTTGTAAAAAAATTGTAGAAAATTACAATGGTGAATTTTGTATGATGAGATGATGTATATATAGGACAATGAGTAATTCATTCCTTAATATGAGATATGTATTCCTTAAGAAAAAAAATGCACGCTAAAAAATTAAATTTATGTGTTTTATGCTTGAAAATAGGGTATGTTGTAAAATGCATGACCTTGAGTAAACAATGCAATCCTTGTGTTAGGATTTGCATGATAAATTCTTGAAAGCATAATGTTAGGGAAAATTTATATCGTTAGATAAATTATGCACATTATGCATACCATCCTTATGTAATTTCATGGAAATGGGTCATTGAGGAAAATGCACATCTTGTTAAGGAAACAGATAGGTTGTACATATGTTTTTATGTCCCGAGATGGTGCAGGGTGAAATTGTAGTGTATCTAGAGAGGTAGTGGGGGGCTCAAAGGGACCATAGTGATAACAATGGAGGCCATTCAATGTAAGGTGGAACAAGTCCACTATATTATTAAATAAGGCCCACTATGGTAATTAGATATATTAGTACAAACATAATAAATGTAAGAGGACTTATTAGAAGTTCTATTTCTAGAAGGTTCCTCCTATAGAATGTTCTTAGTGGTTGTTATAACTATATAAAAGGGTTCAAGAAATTTAATGAGACATGGTGAGAAGTATTGCATTTGGAGCGTGTACCTCATTAGGAGTTTTCCCCCTCAAAGAGGCAAGTGAACATGAGAGGATGCATTCTGTAATAGGATCCATTGCATGGTGTTTCCCTACCCTAAGGGTTTGATAATAATAAAGTGTGGTTCTTCTATATTTTTATATCGATAATTTTTTGTGATTGTATTTGCAAAACTTAGGTACTTAAAAATTGGCATCAGAGAACTTTCCTTGGGAGGAATTGTGGGCAATGTTTTTTTTTATTATTTTGCATAATTTTCGAAGAAGAAAAAGAGGGATCTATATATATGTGTGTGTGTGTTCCATAATAATAAAAATACTCAATCTGATATCTACAAAAACATGTGTTACAAATTGTGTTTATTCGAACATACCAAGGCTTGCATTTATGGAAATAGATTTGGCCCAATCTAAGTGCACTATGTATTGTCCTAAATCTCTCATACAATTTCGTCTATGTATTGTCAATAAAGTTCTTAATATGAGGTTCATAGTCCCTATATCCCCTTCTCAATTTCCGTACATCTTTTTGGTTGGAAGAAGGCCTAGTGTTCTCATGCCAGAAATATTGAACTAGTTCCTTAACCGCTCTAATTAACTTCATGTCAGAATGAGGTATCCTACTAGTGAAGGACCACAAATTTGTTGGGCCACCTGTGTTGAGGTTATGTCTTCTATGAGAATACTTTCTAAGGGTTTTGACATTGCATTTCAAGAGGTGAGAGGTTTGTTGTAGAAAACAATGTTTTCTTGTGATATTTCTAACAATTGATTGTGACAAGACACATCAGTTTGCATGCGGTCTTTAGAACGATATTTCTTACCAATTCTTTGAAAAACATCTACAAGGTTTTTAACAATATGATGAATTGTTTCTATGCTTTTGACTGTTTTCATTCCAAAAATTCTCCTAACAATAGTCAAACTTATAGATTTTAACAAAGATAAAAATAATTGACATTTAGAAGCAACGAATTTTGGTTCAAAATATTCTTTAATGATTGTATAAGAGTGATAACAAATAATACGGTTAGGTAAATTACCTTCAAGTGATGTTAGACCACTTTCATCGACCTGAATGCGTTTAGGATTTCTTCGCCACACAGTGATCAATATAGGTAAGGAAGATGAACCATATTCTAACACTCTTGACCTCCATGTTGTGGAGTTAACAATGTTGTAGTTCTTTCCCCTTCAATCACTAGTGGATAAACTCTAGGAGGAGAGTGGACACGGGATTGACTAGTTTCTGGAACATTTAAATGTCCAACAAGAGATTACACTACAAAAAAATCTTCGCCACAATGTTGTACACGAGTTGCTTCTCTAATTACATCCATTGTATAACCAACTCCAACCAAATCCTCCATCATCTAGTCATCCACAACAAGTTGTCTTGATGAGATATTAGATGGATTTTTCTCTAATTAACCCTTGCACTTTGCTTCTGGTGATGGAGGAGAAACAACATCGACATTTATTCTGTTACAAATTGGATTTCCCTCTTTTGAAAGCCTACACTTTAACATACATAATTTTTCCTTTTCTCTTTCGTCTTCTAACTTTTCTATCGGTTTCTCTTTTCTCGAGGACTTTATTTCTCAAATCCGTCGGTTCGCCATGTTTAAATAGAAAAAATTGGCTTCCAAACACCCCACCACAATTTTTTCTTTGTTTTATGTAATAATGCACAAATAATGATTCCAATTCCAAATGGATAAATTTGTCTTTTTATTACAAAAGAAGAAACAACTAATAATTCCAATTCCAATTGGATAAATTTGTCTTGGTATTACACAACAAATCATTCCAATTGGAAAAATATTTCTTCCAATTCCAAGAAGACAAAAACAGCAATTCCAATTGGACAAATTTGTCTTCCAATTCTAAGAAGACACAAGAATACAAAAACAAAAATGCCAATTGAACAAATTTGTATTCCAATTCCAAGAAGACACAAGAATATACAAACAACAATTCGAATTCCACTTTGACAAATTTGTCTTCCAATTTTTCCTACAATGGTCTGGACAAAGCACAAAATTGTCTTTGAATCAAACAACAAGAATAAAATAAGAAAAACTTGTATGTGCAAACTATTTTGTGTGAATATGTCATGAATTATTTTTCAGCCTTGAGATAGATGAGGTAGTGGAGTGTGCTTAGCACCAAAAATTGCCCAGCAGGAATACACACACGTTCCTAGAACACGTACGCACTATAGTGTGTGCACTTTATAGGAATCTGTGCACATTCCTACTCAACATAAATGAGAAACAACTACAATTCTATCAAGTCACAAGAGCACTTGTGCACTCTTAATGAAACATATATAACATTCATTATAGACCAAAAATATTTATGAATAAATATGTATAGGGGTATGGGGACAACTAAGACCTAAGGGGTTAGGATTGAAAGCATTTTCAAGGATAGAGAAATGGTTAGAGAACCAATATGTGGGTGATGTGGGTGCAAGGGTTGTACAAAAGGTATATTCATAGTGCACTCAGGGCTCGAGGGTAGAGGGGGTTAAGGGTTGAGTATAATTTCTTCCTAGGATTAAATGGATCTAGGGGGGTCTAGGTCATGGTCTAGATTGAGCTCTAGGTCATCGTCTTAATATAGCTTTAGCTCTATGTCATGGTCTACGTCATGGTCTAGGTATATGTCATGGTCTACATCATGGTCATCGTATAGGTCTAGGTTCCATGTCTAGGTATTGCTACGTCTAGGTTTAGGTCTAGGTATTTACATGTCTAGGTCAAGGCCATTTCTTTCCTTGCGATGTAGGGAGGGGGGTTGTAG
>SNQJ01S0010637.1:71422-107714 GCA_010110895.2 Picea sitchensis | reverse complement strand
CTACCATAATATCAACATAAACCTCTACAATATCATCTCAACTTATTTCCTTTGATTCAACTAGAGTTTCATGTTTAAATTATCCCTTTTGATTTCCATGCCCAAAATAGAATTTCCATCACTAAGATCCTTCATATCAAATTGAGATGGAAGATGATACTTTACATCCTTGATGATTTGCATGTTGTTTCCATCAACGACATATCATCAACTGATCTAGATTATGTTGAGAACTAAATGAAGATAGGAATAACATGTGAAATAACATAGAGATATTGCAAATGACACAATAATATAGTGAAAACTCAAAATTTATTAATGAATGAAATAGTGAAAATGTTGTAGTATGCAAAAGAAATACAAACTAGCTAGAATGGTGGCAACTTAAATTTGAGAAGGGTTGTGTCAGCTACACTCATTCACAAAAAAAAAAAAAAATCCCATAGCAAGAGGCTAAAACTGTATTCAAGATCAAAAGCAACATCTTGTTGACTAAAATTTGGTCATCTATATTTTCCCACTCTTGGATTCATAAAAGCCTTGATATCAAAAGAAGACCTTTTTTGAACTTTTATAGCTTCATTCTGCAACCCTTAGTCTTAGCTTTGTCATGCACTTTTCGGATCAAAAACATGTTTCTGTATGCCTAAGTTATTCAAGATTTGGTCTAAAGGTCCGACGGAAATATTATGAAGAATTTTTCTAAGTATAATGTTTTCCTCTCCATTTTCGAATTATGACTAAGTACTCTCATCACTTATTTCCCTCACCTTCCATCTCCACACTTAATCATTTTTCTCTTTTCCACTCTACTCCTACTACTCTCATACTTAACCATTTTTTCATTTTTCCCTCTCCCCTCTCCTCCTTTCCATACTTAGTCAATTTATCATACTTGCAGACTTACATGCTATTCTTTCACCAATCTTATCCCATATGCTCCACTATTCTCCACACTTAGACATTTTTGGGACTCTTCCTTCATCTCCTCATCAGGTTCGCAAGTTGGCCGACTCATACACTCCCTCATCTTCTCACACTCCCTCACTTACCAACCCACTATCTACATATTACACTCTTTACCTCTGACTCCTACATTTCTCCCCTTACCTCCCTTCTCATTCAAAAATTTAACACTTAGAATGTTTATGAATTTGTCGGGCTCGCGGTTTGGCAGACTCGCGAATTCATTCACCTCACCCTCTCACCTTCGTGAACCTTCCATGCTCCTAACTTCGTTGCCTACACTTTAACTTCTCCCTTACTCACCTCACTCCCCAACCCACCAAACCATCCCCGCAGCCTACAAACTACCCCCTCGACTTCTGATACCCACAATTTTCCCTCCTCCCCTCTCGTCCCATATCCCATACTTAACCAAATTCTCAAAGCTATTCCAAGACATGAAAACCAGCGAATGAGAATATGACACATGGCAATGAATGAGAATATGACACATGACAACTCAACAGTGGAGACACGTGGCAACATACAATTTGAGACGTATGGAAGAATCTTATCGAGTACACTTAGCATATTATTATCCTATCAGGTGATAGACATCTGGCGAATTGTGAATGGTTGACTCATATGCTGATTGGGTGAGACTGGAATATAATTCTAATCAAAATATTATTATTTAATCAATTTTCTAAGGGGAGGTCGAACCCCTTAAGCTCCATAATCTTCTTCTCATATTTCTCACTAAGTGTATAATACACTTAGTATTATATACCATGAATATTTGTAATATCCCAATGAATGTGGGATAATATTTATGAATAAAAAGTCAAAATTTCAAAGAGGGAGAAATGAATTTGAAATCAAAGGCTGAGATTGCCCCAAGACATCAGATCGACGGTGGTTGAGTCACAAACTTGAATAGGCCATAACTTGAGCTCTAGGTGTCGGAAACACGTAAACTTTATACCATTGGAAATATATTTTGACGTAGAAGATGGTGGTACAAGTTTAAAGTGCTGAAACTTGATACATTTTTCTCAGAAATTAAAATATCAGTCACCTACATTTTTTAATGGGCATGCGTGACAACTCAACTTCATGACGTATTTGGGAAAATTTTATATCGTTGGAAAGCTAAGACGGTGAATATAAAATCATAATTGGTTTGAAGGGATGAAAATATCTAAATACTTACCAGAAAATTAAAACACAATCATCCTCTTTTAAAGGGAACTTAATTAAATTTTAAAAATAAAAGTTTAATTAAAAATTTTATTAAAAAATGAGAGGGACCCATTTTCAATATACTTATATTAACAACGTGAGTTCATTAATGAGAAATTAATGAGGCACTAATTAAAGAGAATGTTTCAAGAAGAAACTTGTACGTGAATTTCAAGAGAGGAAGAAAACCCTAACTACTCAAGTAGTTAGAAAATATCTTCTTAGAAAGAGAAGAGAGACTTCATCAAAGGTTCTAAGAATCAGTATTGTCGGAGGGGCAGGGAAGAAGATCAGAGGAAAAAGAAGGTACATACATGGATACATGATCAGTCTTCTAATAAAAATAAAATAATCTCCATTCTCCATTCTCTTTATTCTTCTACACCATTTCTCATAGCTTTATGCTTAAGTCTTAGAGTTGGGCACAAGGCTGAGTTGTTGAGTGTTTTTCTTGTATTCTTCTATAGAATTTTCTTGTATGATCATGGAGTATTTGTAGCCACATACATGGTTGTCAAATATTTGGTAATGAACAACATTTTTCATCAATAAAATCCACAAAGAATTGCTTCGGGGTTGATCTTGATTGTATCTTGTAACTTTGAGTTTTAAGTGTGAGATATTTGAGGTTGACCTATCAAATTTTGTTTTGATCTTGATAGCAGTGCTATTTTAAAATTCTTTGAGATGATCAAATCATTCTCTCTTAATTTTCATGAAGAAGACATGAATTTATTTATATATGATTAAGAAGATTGTATGTGATGTTGATCACAATTTAATTATGACGTTGAAGCCCTCCCTCAATATTTTCTTATTGTAAAAAGACTTTTGTTGCACATAAAGATCATATTGGGTTATTGAAGAACCATTTTCATTTAAATCCAAGCAATAAAGATTTGGGGTTTGTTGTCTATCACTCTCCCTACTCCACGATATTCAAATATATATATTTTAGCCAAAGAGGAGAACCACCTCTCTAAAAACAAAGGGGGACTAATGTCCTCATGAGGTTTCTATTCCGGTCCTGACAGATTCAAGTGTCAAAAATTTTGGCAACCATACTGGGGAACCATTTTATTTTCAAGACATTTGATGCCTTGCTTCAGATCAGATTGAAAAACCATAAATCTACATGGGTCAAAGTTTCGAAAAGAAGATTCAACAAATTGTTGATTATTTTAAGCATGTCTCGCCTTTTTTATAATTTAAAAAAAAATGAGAAGCACCAAAGATTTGGGAGAATGAACTCCCTGACAACTCCATTGAAAAAAATCAAAATGAAGGATTTCATTCATGTCATAATGCTTCTTTATATTCTTCATCAAGCCCATCAATGACTTTACAAGACTCAACAAAAGTGAGAAATACTCAAAGAAGGAGGCAATTTCATAATACCCCTTTAAATCTACCAGAAATAGACTTTCAAATGTCCAATATTCCCATTGAAATTTTTTCTGCATTCTTTGGGGATGCTTCAGAAGATGCAAAGCAACACTTGATTAATTTTAAGGGTACATGTTATGATTTCAACCTCACTAAAGACAATGCTACATTTAGATTATTCTTATAAACTCTACGAGGGACTGCTCTTGAATGGTATAGTTCATTAATGCCTAACTCCATTACCAGTTGGGATGTATTAGAAGAATCATTTGCAGAAAATTTCATCCCAAAAGTGCATTCATATGTTTTTGTTGATGCTTTAAATATTGTTTCCCACACACCCTCTCCCATATGGAAGAAAGATAACAAAATGACCAATTTTTAAAAAGAATCTAATCAAAGAGTGGATAAATTTTTTAAGTCAAGTCATGTTGTTGAAAACGAAGATGAAAATTCCAAATTACAAGAAGAAAATTTTAGCCTCCCATATATTACATATGAAGATATTTCAAGCAAACAAATTGAGAATGAAATTGAGGAGCCTCCACCAAATACACAAGAATATTTCAGCCTTGTAATAGATTATGAAACATCTCAAGAGCACTTGAAACAAGAAGAATTGATGGAAGAAATGAATCTTGAGAAGAATGATGAACAAGATCACCTTTACAAAAAAGAAGAGTCTTTTCAAGAGATTTTTGATGAATCAAGAACTTTGGAAGTGGTTGGAAATAAGGAAAAGGATGAATGTATTCTTATGTTGAAAACTCCTCATCCAATCAAAGACAATAGTATTCTTGAGCAACCAAGAATTGATTTTATTGAATTATGGTTCCAAAGCATTGTTGACCAAACAACGCAATTGAATCTTCACCATAATTGGTATAGTTTTTCTCCAGTACATATTGAGAGTGCACATGACTCATTGGTACAAGTCTCAATATATCTCATAATTTTGGAGTTCATTCCACAAATCAGATCAATGCTTGAATGGATCCATTGGAAATCTTCCTACACCTAAGGTGCTCCTTTCTTTCAAGTAAGTTAGGGTAGGTAGATCATGTATGTACATATTTTGTTTCTTTAGTTCATTTTTGCATAATAGGGTAGTTTTTATATTGAATTTTGAAGATAACTCCATGAAAGAAGAAGAATTACAAGAGTTCAATTTGAAGATGACTCCATAGCCCAATGGAGAAGGAAACTGGTCTTGGGATTCGAGTGTTCTCAACAACCCACAAGGGGTCACTATCTTGCAGTTGGAGCCAGTTGTTGACCAAAATTTGGTCATCTATATCTTCCTTCTCTTGGATTCATAAAATCCTTGATATCAAAAGAAGACAATTTTTGAACTTTTATAAGTTCATTATGCAGCCCTCAATCTCATCTTCGTCATGCACTTTTCGGATCAGAAATTTGTTTATGTATGCCTAAGTTATTCGAGAATTGTTCTAAAGGTTCGATGGAAATATTATGAAGAATTTTTCTCAGTATCATGTTCTCCTCTCCATTTTGAATTATGACTAAGTACTCTCATCACTTATTTTTGTCACCTTCCATCTCCACACTTAACCATTTTTTTCTTTTCCACTCTACTCCTACTACTCTCATACTTAACCGTTTTTCCATTTTTGCCTCTTCCCTCTTCTCCTTTCCATACTTAGTCAATTTATCATACTCGCGGACTTACATGTTATGATTTCACCACTCGTCTCCCATATGCTCCACTAGTCTCTACACTTAGATGTTTTTGAGACTCTTCCTTCATATCCTCATTGGTTTCACGGGTTGGAAGACTCATACACTCCCTCATATTCTCACACTCCCTCACTCTCCAACTCGCTATCTACATATTACACTCTCTACCTCTGACACCTACATTTCTCCCCTTACCTCCCTTCTCATTCAAAACTTTAAAAATTAGACTGTTTTATGAATTTGTCGGGCTCACGGGTTGGAAGACTCGCGGATTCATTCACCTCACCCTCTCACCTCCACAAAGCCGCCATGCTCCTAACTCCTCTTCCTACACTTTACCTTCTCCTTTACTCACCTCACTCCCCAACCCGCTAACCTGTCCCCACAGCCTACAAACTACCCCCTCGACTTCCGCTACCCACAATTTTCCCTCCTCCCCTCTCATCCCATATCCCATACTTAGAAAAATACTCAAATCTATTCCAAGGCATAAAAACCAGTGAATGAGAATATGACACATGGCAACTCAACAATGGAGACATGTGGCAACATACAATTTGAGACATATGGCAAAATCTTATTAAGTACACTTAGCAGATTATTATCCTATCAGGTGATGACATGTGGTGAATTATGAATGGTTGACTCATATTCTGATTGGGTGGGGTTGGAATATAATTCTAATCAAAATATTATTATTTAATCAATTTTTGAAGGGGGGGTCGAACTCCTTAAGCTCCATAATCTTCTTCTCATATTTCTTACTAAGTGTATAATACCCTTAATATTGTATACCATGAAGATTTGTAATATCCCAATGAATGTGGGATAATATTTATGAATACAAAGTCGAAATTTCAAAGAGGGAGAAATGAATTTGAAATCAAAGGCTGAGATTTCCCCAAGACATCAGATCGACGATGGCTGAGTCACGATCTTGAATAGGCCATAACTTGAGCTCCGAGTGTCAGAATCACGCAAAATTTATACCGTTCGAAATGTATATTAATGTAGAATATGGTGGTATAGGTTTCAGGTGCTGAAAGTGGATACAGTCTTCTCAAAAAATAAAATATCAGTCATCTGCATTTTTTAATTGGCTTGTGTGACAACTCAACTTCACGAGTTCATATCTTGAGATCCAGGCGACGGATTTGGGAAAAATTTATATCGTTGGAAAGATAAGACGATGAAGATAAAATTAGAAATGGTTTCAAGGGATGAAAAGAACCAAATACTTACCATAAAATTAAAACACAGTCATCCTCTTTTAAAGGGAAATTAATCAAATTTTAAAATTAAAAGTTTAATTAAAACTTTTATTAAAATAGGAGATGGACCCATTTTCAATATACTTATATTAATGATGTGAGTTAATTAATGAGAAATTAATGAGGCACTACTTAAAGGGAATTTTTCAAGAATAAACTTGTATGGGGATTTCAAGAGAGGAAGAAAACCCTAACTACTCAAGTAGTTAGAAAATCTCTTCTTGAAAAGAGAAGAGAGGCTTCATCAATTGTTTTAAGAATTAGTATTGTCAAAGGGGAATATCAAAATATCAGAGTAAAGTGAAGGTACAACAATGGATACACAATCAAGCATATGATCAAAAGAAAGAAATCTCCATCTTCTCCATTCTCTTTATTCTTCTACACCATTTCTCATAGCTTTATGCTTGAGTCTCAGAGTTGGGCACAAGGTTGAGTTGTTGAGTGTTTTTCTTGTACTCTTCTACAAAATTTTCTTGTATGATCATGGATTATTTGCAGCCACATACATGGCTGTCAAATCATTGGTAATGAAGAACATTTTTCATGAATAAACTCCACAAAGAATTGCTTTGGGGTTGATCTTGACTGTATCTTGTAACTTTGAGTTTTAAGTATGAGATATTTGAGGTTGACCCATCGAATTCACTTTTGATCTTGATAGAAATACTCTTTTAAAATTCTTTGAGATGATCATTCTCTCTTATTTTCATGAAGAAGAAATGGATGTATTTATATATGATTAAGAAGATTGTATGTGATGTTGATCACAATTTAATTATGATGTTGAAGCCTTCCTTCAATATTTTCTTATTGTAAAAATACTTTTGTTGCACATAAAGATCATATTGGGTTATTGAAGAACCATTTTCATTTAAATCCAAGCAATACATATTTGGGTTTGTTGTCTAGCACTCTCCCTACTCCAAGATATTAAATGATATATCTTTTAGCCAAAGAGGAGAACCACCTATCTAAAAATGAAGGGGGACTAATGTTCTCATAAGGTTGTCGTTTCAGTCCTGACAGATTCAAGCGTCAACACATCTATAGGTTTTAATTCAAAATTAAAAGCAACATGCATCTTCACATCCATCTATTCTAATTCAAGATCAAAAGAAGCATCAATAGTTAAAATAAATATACTAATGGAAGTTAAATTAACTACATGAGAAAAAACCTTACCAAAGTCAATTCCCTCCACCTAGGAATATCCCTTTGCTACTAGGCGAGTTTTCTACTTCTTCACACTACCTTATGAATTGAACTTCTTGTTGAGCACCCATTTTCTACCAACTAGGTTTCTTCTAGTGAACAACTTAAGTAAATCCCACATCATTTTTTTGTCCAAGGAATCCATTTCTTTAACCATGTTCTTCTTTCATAATTTACTTTCCTTTATATCAATTGTCTTCCTAATAGTTTTAGTGTCATTATCAATAGTAGATAAAACTAAAGAAGAACAAAATTCATGAGGACTATACCTTTATATTTTCTTTATTTCTCAAACCAGTCTCCTAAAGACTCGGTTCTAAGGTTCTTCCTCATAATATACATCATCTTTTATTGAGTCAAAATCTCCATATTTTCAATTTAAACTGCATCCTTATTGGTTCTTCCCCTGTTAGTTGTTTTCCCTACTTATGAAGATTTTTAAATTATTTAAATATTACATCATGACTATCTTTTCGACTTAAACTACATCCTTCTTGGTTCTTCCCCTCTTGGTTGGTCATCCTACTTAGGAGGATTTTTAACCTCTTTAAAGTTTACATCACAACTATAGATAATATTCTTCATTTTCAGGTTCCAAATCTTGTAGCCTTTACACCATGTTTATACCATCAATAAATATACGCTCATTTGCTTTATTGTCCAAATTATTCCTTCTTTCTTTTAGAACATCTATATAGACATCACAACCAAAAACTTATTCAAGAGTTGGTTTCTTACCATTTCATGGCTCATGTGGAGTTTTATAAACAAGGGATGATGTAGGTCATTGATTGATTAGGCAAAATGTAGTATCTTTACTATCTCTACCCAAAATTCCTACTCTAAATCTGCACCAATGAGCATAGTTTTTCTTTTTCCATAACATATTTCCCATTATTTCTACAACTCCATTATGTTGAGGTGTGTAGGGAGTTTTATTTTGTCTTTATATTCTACATTTTTTACAAAACTACTCAAATTCAATTGATTAAAACTCTCTGCCATCATCTATCCTCAACACCTTTATCTTCTTCCCTTACTAGTTTTCTAAAGAGACTTAAACTCTTTGAATTTATTGAAAAACCTCATATTTCTTTCAAAGGAAACATAGCCATGTTTTCTTTGAGAAATCATCTACAAAGGAAACATAATACAAAGAATTTCCAAATTATGGAATAGGTACTGGTCCAAACACATCACTATGTCTCACGTGCAAAATCCCATATGCTCTTGTAGCACCAATTGGGAACTTTATCTAATTTAGTTTACCATATACACATTGTTACAAAAAAACAAAATATAAGAATCAATAAGAGATTTTTTCAACCATGTCTTTATTGTGCAATCTTGATTCCTTGCTCTCAAACATGTCTCAATATTTGATGTCAAAGCATTGCTTTCTCTCGGGAAACACAATGGTTCTATTTATTTCATTACTCCTCTTATGAACAATAGAACTATGATATTAATTCATAGTTCTTACCTTAAGATTGTGCAATGTTCTAATGCAAACTCCTCTTGTCAACACCATTTATCCTCATATCTTATTCCCACTATCCTTTTCAAATATCACATGCACACTTGCATCACTCCTTATACTTATAGATAATATATTTCTAGACAAACCTAGAATATGTAAAACCCCATAGAGGCTTTTAACCCTTCTATATTTAAGAAATGACATAGCATGTCGTATGATCTTAGTTATCGATTCAACTCCTAGGAAGGCATCACCTCCAACATACTTCTCATATTCATAAAACCACTCCCTATGGGGGAGTCATATGAAAAGAAGCACAAATCAAATAACCATGCATCATGATGTGAGTGTGTACTTGAAGATGCCAAATATACACCCCTTGCTTCTTTTATGGAGGTCCTTGTTTATGTGGAAGGGGGTTCCTTAAACCCCTTACCTTTATCAATATTTTTAGATTTGTAATCTTTCTTGAAATGCCTAGTTTGACCACACTTCTAGCATTTCCTTATAAACTTTCTTGGAGATTTAGATCTATCTCTAGACTTAAATCTATCACTTGACTTATTTTTCTTCTATCTCAAGGATGACCTATTATGAATAAGGCATCCCTGATAAAACCCTCTATGGATTTTTTCCTTTTTTTTATAACATGGATGAAGCTACATTGTTAAACATTAATGTAGATGAAATAGTATTGACACTGGCCCCAACGAGATTATATTATGCATCTGGAAAAGAAATTAATTGAGTAGTACATTTATCATCTTTAGACATTTAAAAATCAATATAGGCTAATTGACTTACCATGGTGTTAAAGGAATTGAGATGCTCTGTCATGGATTTTTCATCATTCGTCTTAAGAAGGCACTACTTATTTTGAATGAATAGTTTGTTTACTAGGGACCTTGACTAATATAGAGATACTAACTTAATACATATCTTGTTAGTGATGTCTTCTCTTGAGATATTCAACAACACTAAATCTGAAAGGAAAAGTTGAATTGTACTCTTTTCCTTCTCAGCCATCTTCTCCCAGTTTTCTTTCTCCACACCCACGTGTTGTCGTCCTAACATAACAACCTATTAATCTCTCCCCACAATAATATCTTCCATCTTCAACTTCTATCACTCAAAGTTCCGGCCAATAAATTTTTCTATCTTTATTCTTGAAGTGCTCCCCATTTTAATTCACACACATGAATTATCAATGTAAATATCCCACTCAAGATAACATTTATCACAAAATCAATATTTCCTTTCTCTTCATGGACTGAGCTAAACCCTAGCAACAGTGGTGTTTCCTTGAAGCCAATAACCTTGTTTTGATACCAGATGTAGAAAATATTGACTAATAAACTTATGTAATATAATGAATGATAACAAAATCTTAAAAACAACATAAAATAAACAATAACACACATACAACAAGCATAAAAATTCTCCCTAAAAACCCAAAACCAAGAAAATTAATAAACTTAAAGCCACACCTATTATTCTTTATATTAACAAAATAATTCACAATACAATATATAATTATTCCACAACATCCTTCAACCCTAATCTCTAAGTGACATTAAATTACATTGTGCTTAAAATATAGGTTAAAATCCACCCAAAACCATGGGACCCATAAAAACATGTCGAGATGCATAATCTTTCTGCATGCAAATAATACAAGACATATCCAACAACTTTGTCATATGTCAATGACACTTTAATTTTATAAGTATATTTGTTTTTTTAGTCCACCAATATGGTCTAGTTTTCATAACCATGTCATAAGCATATTCTTGTCAAGCATTCATGATAAGTGGTATATGTAAACTAATATTGATGTGACAACCTTTTTACAATACAACCATAGTAAGGAAAGACCTTTACTATCATCAAGAAGATTACATAAAGGGACCCTATTAAGTGCCAAAATTTCATGTTCAAATTGAACATTTTTGTCTAATTAACATTTTTTTATTAATTAACATTTTTTATGAGTAGTTTTGGAGAAAATACCATACAATCACATTACCAAAATTTTATGTTCAAATTGAACATTTTTGTTAAATTAACATTTTTTATAAGTGGTTTTGGAGAAAAAACCATACAACCACATTACCCTTAGTATCAAGAAGATTACATAAAAGCATAAAGGGATTTTTTTATGAGTGGTTTTGGAGAAAAGACCATACAACCACATTACCCTTAGTATTAAGAAGATTACATAAAGGCATAAAGGGACCTTATTAAGTGCCAAAATTTCATGTTCAAATTGATTTTTATTTTTTTTTAAATATTTGTCTAATTAACATTTTTATGGGTGGTTTTTAAGAAAAGACAATATAACCACATCAAGAAAACACCTTTAGCATCAAGAAGATTACATAAAGGGACCCTATTAAGTGCCAAAATTTCATGTTCAAATTGAACATTTTTGTCTAATTAACATTTTTTTATGGTTGGTTTTGGAGAAAAGACAATTGACAATTATGTGGAGTAACTTTTCCAAATTGTAGATTTTACATGGAAAGGCAACAAATTGTGTGTAATTTTTCCTTCATAAATGTGCTATATTTTGTGATTTACTACTTATAATCAAATGTTGCGATATGTTTGTGTGTTAATAAGGTGTAGCTTAAGTGTTTGTGAGGAAAAGTTGTTACCCTCCCTATCTAGGTTCAAATCCCACTTTGCAACATGTTTGCTCTTAGAATATAGCATTTACCCTAGGTACCATCCTTGGAATGAGGGGAATTGCTTGGGTGGTTCCCTTGGGATATGTGTGTGTGTGTGTACACACACACACATAACCAAGCACCCAAGCCTTCAACCCAAAAGCAAGGGTAAGATATTCCTCATGACTCACAACCTTAGCAACAATAAGCTCATGAAGAGAAAAATATGTAACAAGCAAATTTGAACTTTGGTGAGGAGGATAACATTTATCCTCTCCAACCACTCGAAATAGACCCAATTAACAAGACACACACGTGCATGCGTGCGTGCACGCACTTCAAAATAAAATATTGGGGTCACACACTATGTATAATAAATCAGTTGAAAGAATGACAAAGATTGAGAAAAATATTTATTTAAACAACCTTGAGGGATTTGTATCCAAATTTGATCAAATCATATGTGATTCCTCATTTCTACCGATTTCTTTTCTTGCTAAGTGATTTCTATAAATTTATTCATTAATACCAATGATTTAGAAAAAAAATTCTATCTATAAATAAATTTGATAATAAATGACTTTTATAATTATGAATGTCAAATTTCAATTATTGTTATTATATACAAATTCTAAGAATAAATAAAAAAACATGTATATATATAATATGGTCATCATAATTTTATGACATCTTTTTTTAACAGAAATTGGTAAAATTTATATTAGAAAAGACCACAACAAAGTTGAAAACAAAAAGAGAGATGTCTTGAAATAAAACCAAGAATATAAGAAAACAATTTATGTTGGAGACAAAGAATTCCATGTTATATTTTGCTAGATATTCCAAAATGTTGTTGGTGGTGCATATTCTAAAAAGACTCCTAGGATAAGTATAGTTTTACATAACATGAAAACTAATGGAAAACATGTTTATTGTTGGCTTCATCTTGTACAATGTTGGTAGGATGGGACTCCTAGATACTTAAGTCCATATCCTCCATCATTTGATGTACAAATTCTTCTTCCTTGAGGTCTTCTAGGGCCGAATTTACTAACATTATGCAATTGGAAGCAACTGAGTGTGAGTCTTTACTAAGATTATAGACCATGTTCCTTAGCATGAAACATTCATCTTTTAGGACTTGAATTTACCTCTTCTGATGAACAAGGCTATCCATAACTAAAGCATTATGGGATATAAATTGATGTTCATTCTCATGAACCTTTGTGGTTACCAATAAAATTGATGTTTTGTTATTATTTATAAGATCCTCGTGCTTTTGAAGCACCCTATGTAGGTCTTAAAATTCCTTGTAGTTCATAATCATGTGTTCTCTTTGTTTCCTAGTTAGAAGAAGAGAAATAAATTTCCAAAGGGTAAATCCAAAAGGATCAACCATGAATTCCCTTGGAAATAGATGTTGCAGACTCAAGTGAATTACCAACCCATGAAGAGGACTATACAAGAGGAAACCAAGTAATATGGACAAGGGAGGACTACCCAAAAATTCTAGATCCCCAACAAAGAAACTAACTTCGAAGAGACAACCTAGAAGGAACCCAAAACCCCAAACATCTAGCACCAAAATAAAGCACCAAAACTAGAGTCATGAACAGAGCACCAAAGAAAAACAAATCATGAACAGAGCACCAAAGAAAAACCATCGAAGCTTTTATTAAACACTTAATTTACATGCTTTGTTAATGCATTCCCATCCACAAATTTTAAATTGTTAATTACAAACAATAACCTATTTACCCATATGCATCCAGTGATTGTGATTATTGTAAGAAGATATGGTATTGAATTCTATGTTCTAAAATTGTTTTCCATAGTTTTCCTAAACTTTTCTATTTACTAATTCAAAAACCATAACTCTAAGGACTATTCCATGCTCAAATTCAAGTGAATGAAAAGGGTTAATATTAAGAATTAACAAGATTCAACACATTTCCTCTGTATTAACAACGTGAACATGGAACAATGTAACAACAAAGAAATGATGTCATTACAAATATTAAAAGCTCATTGTGTATAGTTAGATATCTCAGATTGGAGACCTCCTCAACATTCAATGCCAATTGCTATTAAATCTCACTATGCAATTTGACATGCTTGATAGAAACATAAAAAAGTGTGCCATCTTATGTGGTATAGAACCAATTCCTTCATTACATGAAAATATGGATTTGGAAAATCAACAAGCAAAGAATACAAGAAGTATCTTGATTCATTCGAAACATTCAACATTAAATGGTTGAATAACATTTACTATAAGATCTGGATTGGAAAACATTCATGAGTTTATTTTTGCACGGTGTTATTTTCAACAACCTTCAACATTAGGGGACTCTTAGTAAAGGTCCTTGCAAGTAACAATAATATAAAATCCATCTCTCTACATTCCAATTAAAGTCCTTCCAGTGTGTTGATTAATTTTAGAATTAACAAAAATAATTCACTTATCAATACTTACAGGAAATACAATAAATGGGGTTATAGAATGCCAATTTTCAAGGGATATTTCTTAATAACTAGTTAAGTGGACTCTTGGAAACCATAAGTTCTAGATTATAATTTAGAAAGAAAAAAAGATTCATTCTTCATTGATATGATTTTTTTAAATACTTAATTTACATGCTTTGTTAATGCATTTTCATCCACATATTTTAAATTTGTTAATCACAAACAATAACCTATTTATCTATCTATTTGATAGGATTTTCATAGCATGTTCTCATAATCAATAATGAAAATGTATCCTTCATTATAAATGAATGAAATCATAACCAAGGGAAGAATAAATGCACTTATCTTTTTACCAACTAAGCTCGAAGGCATTTGATTGGGTGTGCACCATTTTTCTCCCAACCTTACACAAATCTTCTATGGATGTCACCCCTATGATGGGCTATGATATCACCAAGGTGAATAAGAGAAACTTAAGACTCCAAAATCATTCTTTCCTTGACTAAAAACTTCTAAGACTAATCAAGAGAGCCACTGCTAAGTTCTGTAATCAATCTTCAAACATATTAGCTTGGGCAAACACTCTACTACTCCATATAACATAGGAAGGCACTCCCTTGTCTACACCACTATCCCTTAATAATTATTTTCCCCTCTATGCTCTTCAACATGAGTATTGAGAGTTCTATCATTATATTCTTTCAAATTGATCCTTCAATGGTATTATGCTCCTTAGACATCAAATTTTGACACTTGCATAGCCCCCTAAAAGGGAGGCATTCTATGAGGATTCAAGAGTATCTTTCCTACTCATTTTGGGTGCCTAATATTACAAAATAGTCCCTCCATGGTGGCATACAAGAGTTGGGCTAGTTTTCTTCATCAAAACGTTGGTTTTCCTTTAATAACTCCAATCTCTTCTCTCCTAATTCAAACTTGCATGAATGAATGGGTGAGAGTGAGGACCTTCCCTCCACTCCTTTCATGGTTCCTTTGATGGTAGGAGGTGGTTATTACTTCAAAGTAGGAGGTAAGCTTGAACGAAGGAGATAATTACTTGAAGTTATCAAATCATTTCACTAGGATCCTAATTCAATTAATGTAAACATTAGGATAAAGTGGAAATAAGTATACGATGAGGATGTAGACATGATATCAAAAAACAATGAGGCATAAGTCAATCCTCTTATCCTCCATTACATTTCCCCTCTAGTGGACGCACAACCCTTTAGCTACTCTCCCTTAGTTATCCTTGTAACCTTTTTATTAAAATTCAAAATGATAATGTGTATATGTCTTTCAAAATCGCCATGGCAAGTTCGCCTCATGGCATGAAGCAAAACATAATATTGAAAAAAAATATTTACAACATATACATAAATCAAGTTCAAGACTTCCAAAGGGTCAAAAATAGGATATTGCAATACCTATCCCCAAGGGATAACTTGGTTGGTTTGACCCTTTCTGCTAAGGAAGATTGATTAGGTAGGTTGCAAGATCCATTTGCACCAAGTGAAGTTACCAACCGCTATTAAGTTTGTTGACTAATATTGTCCTTCGTCTAGAAAACTTAGAAAGAGGGGAGAAGCCTCGTGATGTTGGTAAGGTACCAACTTCCTCACTCTAAACACTTAATATGTAAGAGGGTGGGGGAAACTTCTTTATCCAAAAAAAAATATTACTTAATATTATTTATTATATTTATGTGTTTTTGACTAATTGAGTTTCTATTTTCTTTTGGTTAAAAAACTTACATTAATCTCTTGTTTAGAAAAATGACATTTTATAATTTTTACGAGTGTAAATTRAAAGGTTCCGAAAATATTTAAACTTTATGAATTTTTTTTTTTGACAARCAAGAGTGAACATCAATTTCAACACAAAYCTTGATAAAATAAAGTTTGTTTTAAATTCAATACCAATACTAAAACATTAATAAAAGTGATAAARAGCACTTATTGTAAGGTAATTACAAATTAATTTCTACATTTACAAATACAATAACTAAATTATGTTTTCCTTCTTATTAGAAAACTTATTTAATTTTAGAGGAAATTATTACATATCCCTAATGCAATTTCATCCATGTCTTCTTATCCTATAAGGTCATTATTTAGGTAGATATAAAGATAAAAAAGAAGGGCCACTTTTGGACGGCAACCAAGGTCAGAATGACACGAATGGTGTTTAGCAAATGGGGCAAATGTTTCCTCAGTTTCGACTCAATATTCTGGAAGGAATTCTTTAGCTATTAGTCTAGCTTTGTATTTCTCTACCGAGCCTTCTTATCTTATTAGGTCATTATTTAGGTAGATATAAAGAGATACATAATTCTTAATCGCTTTTGGAAGAGCATTCAACATCAAACCTGTGAACATCAAACCTGTGTTGTAATATGAAATTTTAAAATAGAATTAAGATTTAATATGGAAGGGTCCTCGAGGTGTAGGATAATTGGTGACAGAGTGTGTTGTTAAAGCACTCTGTGATGTTAAGTTATTGGTTTGAAACCTGCAGAGACAAAAAAATTAGCCACATTAAGGGTTGGTGTGGTTCAATTCGGGTGCGATCCCCAAGTGATTTTGACGACTTAGATGCCCATGAATCACGGTTTCACAAACCACATGCTAGTCCCACAGGTCACAAACAAACTAAAAGAAGAAANAAAAAAAAAATGTAACATCAAAAGCGAAAATTATAACATTCAATTTTCTCAATAACATTTGAATTTCTCAGCGTATGTGAAAAAGTTTGTACAATATAAATGTAATGTTTGAGATCATAATTTTCTTCAAAAGTAAAATTATCTATTTTGTTTTTGGATTATTATCGTATTGAAAATTTTACAAATTTATTGTTAGAACGCATAATTTTATTAAAAGTAAAATTGTCTAACTATTTTTTATTATATTGTGTTGAAAATTTTGCAAATATAATGTTAGAGTTCATAATTTTCTTCAAAAGTAAAATTAGCTATTTTGTTTTTGAATTATTATGGTATTGAATTTTCAACATTTACTCATCTTAAAAAGAAACAAAAAATAATAGTAAGTAACGAAAAATGAATAAAAAAGAAACAATATAATATATATTTTTAAAAGATTAATAATAAAAATAACAACATTAAATATATATATTTTTAAATAAAAAAGTGATATTTTTTCAAAAAATAGTGGTCATTGTACATATCAATTTAGGATCATAGGCTTGTCACATGTTCCGCCAAACTAGTGGAAACCGAAAAATGTGGCATCCTATTGTTTTGGTAGCCAAAAGTAGAAGCCACCACTTGCTTTGCCAAACAGTTGAAAACTGGAGCAAGTGGTAGTAGAGTGTTGTGACGGAGCTATCTAGATATGTTGTAAAAGACTGAACATACAATCTAGACCGAGCGTAAGATAGGAAAACTAAGTAGTAGTACAAAAAAATCCCTGTGTTTTGCATAGGGAGTGTTGAGAGACTATAAAGTTTAAACATTAGAGGAACTATTAGAACAATGGAACCTGCCATCCAAAGAGTCGTCGTGAGGAGTGTCGCCGTGAGGAGTGCCACCGTGAGGAGTGAAGGCATAATTTTGCACACAGGTTGGGCATCTCTACTTAATTGGCATGCTCGAGAAGGTGTTGAACAACATGTCAATTCTAGTACCGAGGAGAGTGTGCCTGTGGAGTTGCTCCATCATGTCCCTCCTCATATTGAAGATGAGCTCCAAGTGCTTCGGTGCCAGGAAGTAGAGTGACCTCAAATCTCGGCCTATGTCTGATGTAGGCGATGGAGGCTTAGTTAGGTGGTCTGCCCAGGGTATTTCTTCTTGGGCTATACAAGTAGTCCCATCCATGGCTTTCGTTATGTCAATTACAGGAAGACTGGTGTTGGGTCGATCATGGAGGTCTGGGACTGTGTAGAGGAGGGAGTCTGGCAGAACCGTAATTGGCTCCTTTGGAATTCCAACACTATCATATTGATCACATCTACAGGAAAGAAAATGGGGAAGCAGATGCTTTATCAAAAAAATATCTTCAGGCACCAGAAGGTAAGATCCACTACAACAAATGGAAGGATGGTCACGAGGGCCCCTCACTTTTCTTGCACCTCTATCTGTGACCGGTTTTCACATGATTGTTGGGTGGTTGTGATATTTAGATGGATCTGGAAATCCTCTATACATCAAAGTTAAAAGTTTCTAATATGTTTTGTTTTTTGAGCTGCCTTATGCTGTGTTTTGACTTTATATGAAAAGCACTTGAGGGTCTGTTTTGAAAGACCTTTTAGAAGTGGCTTGGATATGGATGTAATTTATCATCTTTGTAATTTTTTTATGAGATCATCATATATATTAATATATTGAGAAATTTTCTGCTGGAAAAAACATCTTTAAATCTTTCTCCATTTATAATTATATCATTGTATATAAGTTAGTTTAGATTCATTTTAAATTTGAATGTATTAAGTACTAAAAAGGATCAAGTTGAACAAGGTATAAATTTTTCTTCAAGTTTTGTACTTTAAAAAAGGGTTGCACCTCAAGGGATTTGATCCCTCTCAACAATTGATAGAATTGGAATTAATATAAATCTAGGTTAGTTTTAAGTTTAAAAGTTAATTTTTTAAACAAATTTTATTATTTTTTTTATCATGTAGGAAGTATAAATCACTTAGCCACTTTTAGGGGAGAGAAATTTCAATTAGGTAAAGGAAATTAAAAGTGCATTTTTTGAACTTTTAGCTTCATAGATGCTAAATATTTCTGGTAAAGATAAATGAAATATTTTATAAAATAGATATTTACTTTTTTTTTAAATCATTTAGAATATGGCTAAAATGTAGTATTTTTAAATCATTTAGAATTTGGCTAAAATATAGTCTTTTTAAATCATTTAGAATTTGGTTAAAATGTAGTATGGGAAAACCATAGATTGATTCTCAAATGATAAAAAGTAACACCCCACTTTCCCCAAGTCTGTAATTAAGTGTAAGACTTCATGTTTTATGAATAATGAAGACCGTAATTGTGTTTATGATAATGAAAAACATCAGATAGTTGACTGAGGAGGGAAGCCTACAATACTGGCCATGATACCACAAGAGGTACTAGTGAGGTGGAAATGAGAAGTTTTAATGAGGAAAATAAGAAGCTTTCCCAATAACCCAGCATACACTTGCATGACTTGAATGTATAATTTGTCCAAAAGTACCATTTTACCTTGACCACGAGAAATTGTTAACGGCATGCAGATTGGGTGGTTGTAGCAGTTATAACTGCCTTCAAAATTGGTATTTGGAGAAGTAAAGGGTTGGTTGTAGTGCCAACTAGAAGTACACAACAAATATTCCCCCCTTTTAATTGGGAGCTTGCTTCTGACATAAGGGAATGAGGAAGAGGGAAAAAGAACTGGAGGATGTGCAAACAAAAATAAAATTCGGCAACACGCAAAAGAGAGATGAACACAATCGTGCAAATGCACAGAGACTATGGACATCAACAAGAATGAGTAAAAATAGTTACAATACACAATCTTGAGAAAAACAAGAACTAGGAAGCATGTCCAAGACATGAATGGTCACCCTAGATTAGAGAAGACCCACATATAGATTGGAGCAAAAGATGATTGCAACTTGGTGTTGGCTGGAAAGAAATCAACACTAGTAAGGGGTGGTCATTGAGGGAATGTGTAGCAGAGAAGGGGCTCCCTTGTGCAAAGAAAATCTAGCTTGAAGGGCACCTGATAAACTCGTGGAGGTCTTAAGATTGGTGGGAAGAGGGAGACTTTTGTTGTTTCCAGTGGAGTGGAGGAGAATAACCTCCTTGATCCATTCTTGGCTTGTTGATTTAGTTTTGAGATTCCCCTGATGTTATCATTACCTGGCATGGGGGTGTCTTGCCGCAGAAAGAGAAAGTACAACATAGGGGATGAAAGGATTTCCCCCATAGTCAATTGGCGAGTTAATTTCATCATTGAATAGATAAACGATGTCACTTGTAATATCTCTTGGATGCATGGTAATGGTTATATACTATATCCCATTCATGTAATGGCTTAAACCTAAATGAATGTCGTCTTCTGCTTTCTTGTATCCCTTTTGCTAGTTGTTGCCTCTTATGATTAATGATATCTAAAGAAGATTTTCTTGGATATGTAGTTTACAATTATATTATCTATGCTTTATTTCCCCGGTTATTTAATCTACAAGGATAGGCCTTAAGGAAAACCTGGTTAGAGGTCATTTAACCTAGAGAATTAAGGAGTGCATGGGATTTCCCCCCCAAGTGTTTTAAATCACATTCATAGTTTCTTGTTTTCTGTTAAATATGAATTTAGAGGTGATTTCCCAACTCTGTGTAAGTGGGATGAGTTTTATGTCCTAGACAAGTATTGAATTCCAACAGAGTCATTTTTTCTACCTTGTGCTCAACCTTATGGTGTAAATCCCTCCTATTATAAGTATGAAAATTGGAACTTGGGAGAAGAAAACCAAGGAACTTATTAAGAACCTTGCATAAATAGACGATAAACAATGGTCATTAGATCGACAGGGAGGATGAACGTCAATCGTTCGATCGCTTTTGTTGATTAAGAATTAGAGGTGGAGCCTCGGTTAATCAGGTCATCGAATAACTGAGGCATTGGAAGGTCTGCACCAAAGGTGTTAACCTATATCTACAACCTAGTGCTAGTGGCACAAGATTCCACACAAGGTTCCACCCTTTTTCCGCATGTAAATGAGAGAGAGAAAGAATGACATCATAATGATGTGTCGTGCTAGCATGGTGGATAGAACACCACGTGGAATTGAAAAGTATCAGCATTTGATTAGTGTGGTTCAAGTGTGGGCCCAATCGGACTTAAAACATTTTCATCAATGCCTTAATCGTCATTCAACATATCTAAGGGCCAATAAATCTTGGTCGTCGACCTTCAAACATAAGCTCGGGAGGGGGTTTGTCACCCCAGAGTAACCAAACCCCCGAACCACTAGAGTTTTTCCAAGCCCATTTTCCCTTCGTGCTTTCCTCATATCTCATGCCCGATTGTGCAAGGTTTCAGGAAGGGTTCTGACCCATTACCTTTGCAAGTGTATGAGCAAAAAGAAGGATGGAACATATGTCGATGACATCAAAATTATATACTCATGCCAATGATAGGTGGAAAGGTATCAACACCTGATTGGATGAATCCTTGTGTTCTGTGACGACGTGTATTTCCATGTCATTCCACGCGTCGTGCGGTGGTTGGTCCATGTGTCAAGTGAATATTGTGTCACGTGTCTAGGGTGTTTAGAGTTATGTACAACATAGGATGTGATGACGTAGAAGCCACATTCCATGCCATGTCAAGTTCATGTGTCTTGGATGCCAGCTGGATCACCTCCCTTATATGCCTTTGAACCAAGGATAGGTCTCGACCATCAAATCTGGGAGGCCGAGAGATATTGTTCGTTGATCTCATGGAGCGAAGCTCGGGAGGGATTCACTTGCATCTAATAATCAACCACATGGAGTATCTTAGGAAGTGTCAAGTGTGGGGAAATCCACTGGAACCCGATGCTCGATGAGTTGAGGAGGTCGGTGGGTATGTGTGTCCTAGTTGGGGTATGGCCCGAGGACCGGACCATCAGATAACTGACCACCCAAAGAGGTTTCAGTTGTGTTGAGTGTGGGGGATCTACCAGATCCCAGTGTCCAGTGGGCATAAACAACTTCCAGATCAGACACTGATAGTACATATGTCTCGAAAGATCGACACCATGTTTTTCCACGTAGGAAGGTATAGTTAGCAACGATCCATGTGGGTGCCATGTGGATATGAGATAGACTTGGCAGGAAAAAGTATGAGAACTTCAAGAGGCTATAACTTTTGATCCCAAGCTTGGTTTTGAGCATGGTTACAATCCCTGGAAAACTCTTGATGAGAAAAAATGGAACGTGGGGTCAGAATTGGATTTTAGAGGGGATTAAGAGAGGTGGATTTTTTTTAGAAAGAAAAATAGAAAAATTGTAGATCCCAACAACTAGGAGGTGAGGTTAGGGGGCCGAGTGTGTTACATAAAAACTCCAATATAAATTGAATCGTGAATGGATGGGATATTTTATGATGTTGAATGGAACACACTAAAAGTTATTTAATCCCATTTGATGTAAATTCAAAACCTTAAAAGTTATCCGAAAATTTACAACACTCCAAAAAACAAAATGTAGTTATAGTTAGAGAGAATTTGCTCCTCCTCAATTCTTTGATCCTCACCGCGGATAAATAATAAATAGATAAATGTGTGTTTGTGTGTAAAGACAATTGTTTTTTCAACTGACATATAATTTATTTCTAGTTCTTATCAATATTTGTTTTGGTTGTCCTAAAAATAAATATTCCCACCAACTCCCTGGTCGACTCCCTGGTCGCCCCTAGGCCCTCCTGGCCGCCCTTCGACTCCCTCTCACTAGCTCCCCTTCTTTTCCATTCGATCCTTGTCCCCCTTAGCCCCTTGGACTCGGGAATGGCGGAAGTCCCGGATCCGGATCCTCCTGACTTTTTAGAAGAAGTGGTGGCTTTCAAATCCCTTGTTGGATCGCTTCCTCCCCAATACGACCAAAGCACCTTTCATTTTGTAAATAAACTGGACCAGATTCCTGAGATCTCAATCCCCAACATGACAACGAGATGGAAATCTCTTTCATTTGCTTCACGGCCCCTAGTTGGACAATTTATGGGCCCTTGGCCTTCCATGATCAAATAGATTTTTGGATTGAGAAGAAGCCCGGCATCCCGGATTGGTTCAAGGAAGGATGAGAATCACTTCTTTTCTTGATGGGGGTTTCACAACATTTCCTATTTTTGAACTTAAAAAGAGCAGATAGAGATTTAATTTTCAAGAAATGGACCCAGCACTTCTTTGGTCCCGAGGACTCTACTTAAGCAGTGGACCTTCAGTTTTAATCCGGTATCCCCTCGGCGGAGTCGATTTTGATGCAGGGTCCACTTATCGCCTCCCTTTCCTTGTTGGGGAGATGAAGTTCTAAAGAGAATAGGAGATACTCTTGGGAAATACATTAACAGGGCGGAACCCAAATCCAGCCTATACTCCTATGCATACGAATTGTGTTGAAGTAGATCTGGAAAAGGGCTCCTAGAAGCAATAAAATTGAAGTTAGATGATTGGATCCATATCCAAAAAGCGACTATGAAGAACAACTACCATTCAAAGTGTAACTCACAATGTGAACTCGACCACTTTGCAAAAATTACCTAAGCAACAAACAACCCAATCGAAACCCATTGAAGATGGTTGGAAACAAGAGTTCACAAAAAACCCTCTTTGGAAAAACAATGGACCTAGATGCGGGGACTTTCAAATTCCCAACCACTAGCAGTGACAAAGAAAGGCCAAGCCACAAAAATTTTCCCCAAAAAGACCCCCGCACCGCACAACATTCCTCCTCCAAGCAGTAATTCCTTTGAAATCCTCAATGGAGCCCTCTCCCCAGTCGGAACCCCTCTCCATCAGCTCTCCTCCCCAACCCACATGACCCTACCCTCATTGACAAACTCTCACGACCACGGTCCTGAGGAGGATCCCTCATGGAAGATTCAAATCCACAGGTGTTACAAGAGTCTCTAGCTCAAAATTTCAGAGTGCTTAACACAGCCAGAGAGAAGAAGGAGAACTTTTTCTAGAGAAACCCAAGAAAACAGGAAGTCTATCTAACAAAGAGGCCAGAGAAGAAGCAACAGCGAAAGAAAAAGTGCAAGGTAGACAACAATCTATAGAAAACAACATTCATATGTCAACACGAAAAACGGGAACCAAAGGAATGGAACACTCGGGCCCATGCAGTCGAGTTCCCCCAAATCCGCCCCAATGATAATTCTCTCTTGGAATTGTAGGGGTTTGATTAGTAAACTAAAACCAAGGCTCTAAAGATCTAAAGGAATGTTCAACCCTTAGGAGTCATTCTCCTCCAAGAAAAAATGGAAAGCAAAATCCATAATGGAAGCAACAAGAAAAATTTACAAAACCACTGGTGGAATAGCAGTCATCTCTCAGGGAGCTTCCGGAGGTATAGCAACGATTTGGAATGAGAAAATCTAGAACTCTGAGGTAACTTGTGAAACCCAAAACTAGATTCTTACAACCTTAAAACTTAAAGATGACAACAACATTATTACGATGATTAATATTTATGCCCTAGGCCTCCTTTCAAATCTTTGAAATCTGGAGTGGATCTGCCACACGCATAGTGGAGGTGATCTAAACCTCACCTGGAATTCGGAAAAAAAATTGAGGAAGTAAAGTCAGAGACCCGTTCTCTGAAAACTTGGTTGATCCTATTTCAGACTGGGATATGTAAGATATTAAACCAATCAAAGGACATTACACCTAGAATAATAGAAGAAGCCGGGGTCTCAACACATTGATACCCACATGGTGATTCCTTATCAACGGTAATTTTATTCTCTCCCCAGACATCCTCCCAAATCCTTCCCCTCAACCATCTTTCATCCCACAAGCCCATCATTCTCTCCTTCTGCCCCTCCCAGGATTTGGGTCCCCTTCCATTTTGGTTCAACCAGTTGTGGCTTGATAACTTAGATGTCCCCTTGCTTGTCATTGTAGCCTGGAATGCTTCCTTTTCCGAATCCCCGAATTTTTTCTAGGAAAGCAAGCTAAAAACAATCAAGCTAGCGCTTAAAGACTGGGCAAAAGATTCCTACTCATCCCCCCACAAAGCGGAGGAGGACGGTGGAGCAACTTAAATGATTCATGGAAGTAATGAGACCAGGGTGGCCGAGAATATCTAGTAAACCAAGAGAAATAAGCACAACAACACCTCCAGACCATGCTTCAAAAAGAGGAAGAGCACTGGAGGTTGAAATCTAGGAATCTTTGGATAAAGGTTGGAGACTCTAACACCTTCTTCTTCCACAAACAGGCACAATACAGAAGGAAAAATAATATTGTGACAACAATTACCTCAAGCAAAGGTCAGAAAATTGACTCCTATGAAGAGATAAAAGAGGAACCCTATCACCACTTTAGCGATCTATATAAACAACCAATAGAGGACACAACATAAGAGGAAAACAATAAGTTGCTAGAAAATATTCCCAACCTGGTCACCAATGAAAAACATCCAGCTTACTCAAGAAATAACCGAGGAAGAAATTTGTAAAGCCATACGGAGCATGATCACGACAAAGCGTTAAGAACTGTGGGTTTTTCCAATCCAGTTTTTTCGACATTTTTGGGATGCTATCAAAATGGATCTGGGGAAAATGCTAAATTACACTCTAAGAAAGAAAAAAGTAGGAGGCTCCACAAATTCCACGTTTCTTGCGCTCATCCCCAAAGATTCCTAATCCCCTCAATTTCCTCATTTCCTCCCAATCTCTCTTTGCAAATCCTCCACCACAAAATCCTCACCAAGATTATTGCAAATCGTCTCAAGCCCCTACTTGCTAAGCTAATCTCAAAAAATCAGACTGGATTCCTCAGAGACAAACAAATAATAGATAATATCATCTTGGTACAGGAAACAATACATTCAAGCAAAAAAATCAAAAGCCCCGGAATGGTCGTTAAGCTAGACATGACAAATGCCTTTGATAGGGTAAAACATAACTTCCTCCTTTCAGTTCTGCAAGCTTACGGCTTCTCATAGAACTTCATTAGTTGGACCAAATCTTGCATCAGTAACCCTTGGATCTCCCCACCTCTCCCTCGATGGGTGCCCAACAAAAGTTCTTCAAAGCAAGCAAGGTCTCGACGGGGTTGCCCTCTATCCCCTCTCTCTACATACTTCCATGAGATTCCCTCTTAAACTGGCGGAAGTGGAAAATGGAAAACTTCCGAACTGCGCACTTAGCAAGAGGAGTCAAGGAAATAAACAGCTCTCAATTCGTTGATGGCTCTTACGCTTGGGGCAACCACAGTGTGCACTGCCACTCGCTTTCAAAAGACCCTCAACTCCTTCCTTGCAGTCTTCGGAGGTAAGTTAAACCTTCTCAAATGTAGGATTTATGGATGGCATGTCCCAGGACACATAAAGGAACAGGTAGCAAGAATCTTTGGCTTTCCAATAATCACCTCTTGGAATCACTTCAAGTATCTGGGTATGCATATTTTCCTTAGTAGATACAACTCTTCAGCTTGGTTTGAAATAGTTGACAAAATTACATCAAGGATTACATTTGGGGGTAATGAACTCCAACCACTGGCAATTGAAATGAAAGTGTGAAAATCAAATCGGTGCTCTCCTCTTTTTTGATCTTCAAATGCTCAAGACTCCTAGCTCCTAAAAGCATTCTAGAGAAAATTGGCAAATCCTTACGAAGTTTTTTGTGGGAAGGAGGCAAAACAAATACAAAGAAATTCCATCTAATTAATTGGAAGCAAATTTGTCGGATGGCACGTCCCAAGACACATAAAGTAACAGATAGCAAGAATCTTTGGATTTCCCATAATCACCTCTTGGAATCACTTCAAGTATCTGGGTATGCATATTTTCCTTAGTAGATACAACTCTTCAGCTTGGTTCGAAATAGTTGACAAAATTACATCAAGGATTCGGAGCTGGGGAGGCCAATGGCTCAACCCTGCAGGTAAAATAGTCTTAATCAAATCAGTGCTCTCCTCTCTTTCGATCTTCCAATGCTCAGGACTCCTAGCTCCTAAAAGCATTCTAGAGAAAATTGGCAAATCCTTAAGAAGTTTTTTGTAGGCAGGAGGCAAAACAAATACAAAGAAATTCCATCTAATTAATTGGAAGCAAGTCTGTCATCCTTATAACAAGGGCGGGTTGGCGATCAAAGATCCAACTATTATGAACATATCTATGGGAGCAAAGCTAGCATGGCGACTTGTAACAGGAAACTCAGATTGGTGGAAGAAAACATTAGTGGAAAAGTACTTCCAATCTCCTATACTAAGATGTCTATAGGAACCTTTGCCTGCTACCCCAGGCTCCCCAATTTGGAGTCTTCTAAAACATGCAGCTTCTCTAATTCAAGTAAAACTCTCTTGGGCTCCCGGCAATGGAGAGACAATAAATATATGGATGGATAGAATCCTCAATCATGAGCCTTTAAAATCTCTAGAGATCTTACATCCTCTTAAAAACTGGTTATACATGAATGATCTAACTAAACTACAAGACTTATGCCTTTGGAATAATGAAGGGGACTGGGATAGTTGGAAACTTCCCAACCTCCCTGAGAATCTCACCCCCCTTCTTAATGTTCTCTTTAATAATCTGGCTGGTTGTGCACCCCTCAACCGCTTTACTGCAAATTCCCATAGCTGGCGAGGAAAAAACAATTCTGTCAAAGAGGGATATTCCCATCTTCTCTCGAATCTCCCTGGACTCCCCACCTCCAAGCTCTGGAAGGAAATCTGGTCTGGACCCTCACTTCCCAAAGTCAATTCCTTTTGTTGGCTTCTCGCTCATGGTAAAATTTTAACTGCTGAAAACTTATTAAAGCGGGGCATTCAGGGGCCTTCTAGATGTCCCCTCTGTCTTGAAGCCTCCGAAACCATAACCCATCTCTTCCTAGAATGCAAATTTTCCCTTCAACTCTGGAGCCTTATATACCTTCCTCTACCAAACATCTCCCCCCTTCCCGACAGCTGGACCACCCTTCTTACTCATTGGAAACAAAGATATTCTAGCAGTTTCAAAAATAAAAAGGGTTTCACCCTCCTTTGGAAACAAATCCCTAAATTTGTCACTTGGGACATATGGCTAGCTTGTAACCAGGCTATCTTTCGTGGCAAGTCTCCCTTAGTCAACAGCTCCCTCGCAAAGATATGTGGTATAACTTCTGAAATTTTCAGAAATAAAGCAACAGATCTTGATCCCCTAGGTATCTTGGATTCAAGTGAAGAAGGCTAGGTTAATTATATCCGAGGACCAATGAAGAACAAATCAATATCCCAAGTACAAGCCTCCAGGCAATCAGATTGGCAATTGCGCCTCGACGATAGCAGCTTCTCCGCTTAGCAAAGCCAACAACATTCCCACCTTCTTTTCTTTGATGGTGCAACAACTAGAAACCCAGGGGTGGCAGGTGCGGGGGGGGATCATCTATGATTCCGAGGGAAATAAGTTAATCGATTATTCTTGGGGTCTTGGAAAAACAACAAACAACAAAGCAGAATTCCTAGCAGCTTACATGGGACTCAAGCTTGCCCAAGATCGGCACATACAGGCTCTAATAGTCTTGGGTGATTCTGAAATTGTCATCAAAGAATTGAGAGGGATATCCAATTCAACAAAAGCTCCGCTCAAAAGCATATCAACGGTTATAAATTCTCTAAAGAAAAGATTTGTGCGTCTGAGTTTTTTCCACGTTCTCCGAAAACAAAATACGGAGGCTGACAAAATGGCCAAAGAAGCTAAAATCCTAGAATATTGTAACCTCCTCGCCAATCAAATCCATTCCTATGTTTGGCTTCCCTAAGAATTTATGTTCCTTAGTTCCCCTCGCACTTATAGGAATTAACCACGCCACTCTCCCCCCCTCACCACTCACCTCTCCGTTTTTCTAAGTTCACACCTACTTCAGCATCCCACGTCACTCTCCACTCCCTCACCCACACCTTCGGTACTACTCCCCTCCCCCTTTTTGTCTTGTCCTCCCCTCCTCCTAGCATGCGTGAACACATGCCCCATATTTCCTTCACATGTCACGTACCTTCGCTGCCATACCACACCTCAACACATTTCACTTCTAAACACTTAAACTCTGCCTTTGGACACCCATCTATGTACTTCCCCTCGTGGAAACCCAGGCCCCGTCTCATTCTTCTATAACTGCTCGCTCGATGGAAATCATGAGCCTTCTTTATAATGGCCTCTGTAGGCCTTCTTCCAACATTCAATTGCCTCCCCTCTCTTTCATTATTCAATTTCTCCCTTGCACTTTTGAGCTCCTGGATCCCACCTTTCTCTTGGTCTTTCTCTGCCCTTGCCCTGCGCTTACCTTGATCACCTTATCATCATGCATCAAAGCACTATCAGCAGCCAAGATCCTTGCTCCTATCCAGCCTGTGCGCTAGACAAAATTCAGGGACAATTTCAAGAATTGTAGGAAGAGTGCAGGCGAATTGAAGGCTGGTCAGACACTCAACACAGAGAGAGTTGTAGCAAGAAATCCATTCAATTCAAGAAAACCTGGTCGAGATGCAATGCCAAATGAAAAGAATGGAATTCAGACATAATCAAGAATTAGCCATTGCCATGAGAGGCATAAACCGCAACACATAGTAGATTGAAGAGTTAAATCAACGGCCTGCCAATCCTTAGCACCCTCCATGCTCATCTAGTACAGACGAATCTTGGATCCCTTCCACCTCCCACTCGGTGGCCACAGTAATCAACACGTCTCAATTCCCCCCGGATTCATGGACCTGGCTTGGGATGGAGCAGCTCAAGCACAGCAGCATGAAGATGCAACCCAAGCTGAAGAAAATAGAGTGCCACAGCGAGACGAAGCTGGCCCCTCCCACTCCAAATCAAGGTTTATATGAAGTGTAAATATAAAATTTTCCTTCACAGTTTTGTAGCCATTTTTACATGGCAACTATGTAGTGTCTACAGCATAAAGACACCATTTACTTCCGGTTTCAGCAAGAAAGACTGTAATCACAACATAAGTTGGATGATAGAGCCACTGGCATCTACTTTTTGTAATGATCGTTTTTTTTTTTATAAATATATAAATAATTGTTTCTGTTAAAAAAAATATTTGTTTTGGTTGTCACATCTATTATATCACAGCATCTCTTCCATATTGGGTTGTAAAGTGCCTCTTAGCATAATAAAACTTGACCACCTATAATAACCCACTGGTGTTTTATAAGGGGGTAGACTTCCATTCTTGCTAGATGGTTTTGGGTCTTTGGTCATTAATATGTTTCATTACATTAGAGAAAGATGAGCTCTTAGCTAAGTAAAAGCAATTTAATATCTTACCTCATGATCAAATGATAACCTAGATAGCATTTGCAAGAAACCCAATATTACATGTTATCATCATTGAAACTATACTAAAGGAATCATGTAATATTAAGTAACATCTTCCCTTAATTCCACACACGAAATCAAATATTAACCTTAATTGAAGTTTGCAATTAAGTTTGATTGCAGTTAAAAACAAAGATTTTACTACCTTAAACTAATTTAAATTACTACCTATATAATGTAATACTTATGTAAAGTTTATAAGCTAATGTCTAAATATCTATGTGGAGATTTGTGCCAAGTTTGTACAACTTTGGATAATCGTTGTCTATCATAATATATGAAGTTTATAAGTTAATGTCCAGGTATGTAGAGGGTTAATTTTTTTATAATTTATTTTAAGTTTATGATTAATTAAATTTATTTAGTAGAAAAATAATAAAATAAAAAATATTTAAAAGCAATTTTAATGTAAGAAAATAATTTACATCAAGCTGAAGAATGATGAAAATAAAGAAGTTATGATTTGTAAACTTAGAGGCTTCCTCCGACGGAGAATGAAGCTTAAAAATTGATCTATCTCATGATTTTGTCTTCTTCTGCTACTTGACCTTCTACTTCTTGCTACTCTCTGCAGAACCAATCCAGTTATCCCGGCGAACCCCAAGGTGAACCTTATGTGAACCCCACTACTGGCCTTATGTGAACCTTCAGAAAACTCCTAGCGAACCGTCAAACAAACCAACAACCAAAACTGCCCTAAGCAGCCTCCTGCCTAGCAGGACTTACTACAGGTGCTCCAGGACCTAAGAGAACCTCGACACAGCTTTCCTCCGAGAAATTTATCTCCAGCGATGAGAGAACTTTATCTTTCCCTTGAGAGAACCTCGACACATAATCTTTCAAGGAACACAGATTGCAATAGTAGGCAAGTAGAAACGAGAATATTAACAGATGCACAATAAGAGACAATATCCAAAACTCATAAACGCTTGTGGAAGTCTTTTATATTAAAACAGAGAGTCGAAGCTCTAAAGCCAGGGTAT
Organism: Picea sitchensis; assembly: GCA_010110895.2. Lineage (NCBI taxonomy): Eukaryota > Viridiplantae > Streptophyta > Pinopsida > Pinales > Pinaceae > Picea > Picea sitchensis. The sequence continues at coordinate 76,338 of SNQJ01S0010637.1, read as the reverse complement.
ACAATATGATTAGGATGATCTACTCTCTCTTAGCACACTTACAGACTTGCAAATACTTGCACACAAACTTGCACACAGAATGACTCGAAAGCTCAGACAGAAGGGAGCTATAGAAAGACTTAGACTAACTCGCTATGAACCTCCTCCTTTAATGAACCCTTCATCTCCTTATATACAAATTTCTTGGAGATGAGAATCATTTTTGGATGGGACTCTAGACCCTACATGTCTGCCATACAATCTACTTTGGAGATTTGGCAGTAGTAATCGTGCAAGATGCCTCCGACCAAATCATACTTGTATTTCTTATCACCTAAAGAAAATCCTACTTTTTAGATCTGGTAGAGTAGTCGTGCAAGATTCCCCGACCAGATGTCATATTTTATAGGACACGTATTAAGGAATCTTGGAAATGCGGGTCAATCCACGCCAAAAGTTGGAGAAGTGCTCCAAGTTTCCAAGATGCCTTTCATTATTTATTACATAGTGGAGGTTTGTCACGTCAACCCACGAAAATCGATTGGCACCACTGTCGGCCAATAAGAATTGAATTACATTGTGGAGGTTGGTAACGTCAACCCACGGAAACCGACTGACACCATTGTCAGCCCTATAAGACATGAAAGTATCTTTAATATATTATTCCACAGGCTGGTCATGGAAATGATTAAAGCGATCTGGGTCCCAATGCTAAGTGTATATTTCTCGATACATTTCTGGATCTTCATCACTATCTTCATCACTATCTTCATCCTGTTGCAGTACGTACTTTGTTCAAATGACCCATGGGCATTTTTCCCTTACAAAAAGCATTCGATAATCATCTTCAGAGTTTTTCTCTAAGTTGTAGACATTGTTTGGAAAATTCCGATGATGAAATAAAAACATTCTTGCAGTGTCAATAACATCAGGATGTATAGCACTGGGATTTAGACCAAACCTTTTCCACCAATTTTCAAACTAGTCTAGTTCTGGGAAAGAAGTGAACTGTTCAGAAAATTTAATCATGCAATAATAATATATGTATCTATTAGTCCATAAACACATATGATCCCACATGGCCTTATACTAGAAATAATTTATTTGAAATATCTGTTGATAAGGATCTTGTTGAGGCCATGACTGTAAAGTCCTCATCCTATTTATTTGAAAATAGGACCAAGCTGGAGTTTGATTCCACCTTTGGGTTTCTTGGCAAAACCAGTTTCTGTTAACATGCCTGATTCTGGATATGTCTCCCATTTCTATCAGTTTTTGTCTTGCAGCAATAGTAGGAGCTTGATGTATTTGTCCAATCATATGTTGTGGTGGAATCACATGAATGATGGTATTTGAAGAAAAAATTGGGAGGCCAAATTCAATTCCTTCAAACCATCTTAATTCCCAGTGTGGTGCCCAGTTTCTGGAATAGGTTTCCCAGTCTAAGTTATCATCAATATGTTTTGTAACTGGAACGTTCNTTGTTCTCTGATATTTATGATTTCTTGTCTTGCCCAAGAGTCTACTTTGTAACTTTCTTCAGACTCTTCTTCAATCTTTTCTAATTTATTTTTTAAACCAACAACTTCCTTTTTCAAAAAGACTATTTCTTTGGCTAAATCAGCCACTGAAGTATGTTGTATCTTGGCTTCTTTGTTATGTTTGATTAAAGTTTGTGTGTTCCTTTCAAAAGAAGCTTCTAGAAATAAAGGATTACTAATTTCTTTCTTCAAAGATTCAGGATTTTTCAGCCTTTGTTCTGTATTCAGTGATTTCAAGAAGGTTTCAAGAAGGGAATTTTTTATTTCCCCTTCTGGTAAAGCTTTAATCTATGCTAGTAATTGTGCTTCTTGATCTCCTGTGCTGCTATACATGCAAATTTTTATTTTTTCTCTGAATTTTATATCCGGCTCGGATTCAGACTCAGAAGAGTTTTCACAAAAACAAAAGTTAGGATTTTCACATATGCAAATTTGATTTATCAAAACTTCTTCTTCTTCTGAGTTATATTCAAATTCAGAAGTACTATCAGAATCTGAACAACAACCTTGTTGCATCAAATGAACTATTTCTATTTTTGGAAAGGGATTATGCGGGCACTGGTTTGTTTGATGGTCATTTGCTCTGCACCTGTTGCAATGTATTCTTAGAGATAATTGCTTCTGTTGGGCTTCTTTAGCTCTTTGTTCAGAGTATTTCCCTTTTGATACCTTGGAATTTTTACTTTCTGGACAATTACTTGCAATATGTCCAGTTTTGCCACATATCCAACATTGGATTTGTTGTCTAGCCTGATGAGTATGGGTTTTTAATTTGATATCTTCAGGCTCGTAATAGTGAGTCCTTGGCTTATACTTGTACTTTTTCTTTTCTTTGTATTTTTCCAGCTTTTTCTTTTTTCTTCTCACAGGGTCTGTAATGTACAAACCATATTTTTCACAAATAGATTTCCTGTCTGGTAGGTGAGAAAGCTTATTTACAGAGTTATGGACTTTCATGTTTATACAAAGTCCTACCAGAGCTTTTGTGATGAGAGAATAAATCTCTCCCCATGTGTATACTTCATATGGAAGTTTAAAAACTTCCTGCATCTTTAGATATTCTACAAATTTACTAGGGATGGCAGCCAAATAAACCTGCTTCCATAAAATATTTTGGTTGTCTTTAACCTCAAAAATTCTTTGTGTCCATTCCTTATGAAATTCTCCATATTCTGACATCTTTCTACATTTCATATTCATAAAGATTAGCTCATGTTTGTCAGCCAATTCTTCCTCAGTTCCACACCAATGTTCTAAAATCAAGGTGGTAAGGGCTCCTATCATATTGTTGTGAGGAGTCCCATCTAAATGGTATACCACATCACCTTGTTCATATCTTAATCTCTACTTCCATCTTTGCAATCATAATGGGGGATGAAATGACTTCCCACCATTTGCTTAGTGTTCCAGTAAAACACTGTATTATGGATTTGCATGCTTCAACTTTGGTTTTTCCTTTCATACACATAACTTTGTATGAAACATACATCCTGTCAATCATTTGTCTAATCTTTCCAACTGACAAACTGTCAATATTCCACTCTGGAAACCAATCTTCTGCAAAGGTTTGGGTTTCAGGTAATTTTCCTTTTCCTAAGAGATCTGGTGTTGGAGGTCTATTTACATGATGAGGAAGATCCTCATAAGCAGGTCTTTGTATGGACACAAGAGAAAGATTATTTTTTGAAGAGGATTCTAGCTTATCTTTTTTTAGGGGGAAAATGATGAGGAAACTTTTTGTCCATTGTGGATTCGGAAGGTTTAAATACAGGGGACACAATGGAGATTGGATGATTTGGAAGGATAAAAGGGTCAGGAATGGGTTTGTCAGGTATATGATCTTTTTGTTTAATCTCTAACAGAGATTTACCCATTGTTGAAAAGGCTTCTCCTAATCCTTCCATTAATTCCTCATGATCCCTTTTGGACTCTTGACATTTGTAGGATATTTATTTCAAAGTTTTGTCCAATTTTTCTCCAACATTTGTAACTTTATCATTTATTTCATTGACTGACTGGACTAGAGTGTTTGTAGAGACTTGTAGGTCTCTGATTTGTCCACGTCTAGCATAGTCATTTGTTACAAATGTATAAGTTGCCATACCTCTCAAGGTTGTATTAGTCCAATTTAGTTGTTCTAATAATGATTGGACTTTCTTATCAACACCCATTGATTGGGTGGAATCGTCAGCAAGCAGTAGAGGTACTGCTCTGACCTGTCTATTATTGTCTTCTAGGACAATACCTTTGAATGGGGGAAAAGTCGAATTTGATTCAACTGTTTGACCTTCAAGACTTTTCCACTTATGTCTAGGAGGTGTCTCAGATCCTCCTTCCATCATTTGGACTTCAACATTCTGAATTAATTTCTTCCATTCATAGAAAGAAATCCATGTAATGGTATCAGAGCCATGAAGCCATTTCCGCGTTGGGTATGATATCAAATCTCTCGCTCTGTTAAGTTATTTTGTTATCTAATAAAGAAATAATCTAGAGCCGTATCAAGAGTCTCGAGCCTTTGAAAGACAAGGTTTCCACTCTTGCGACTCTCTGAAGCCATATCAAAAGTCTCAGGTCTTTGAAAGACAAGGTTTCCACTTCTGCGACTTCCTGACAGAGAAATTAGTTTCTGCTTGAGCAGTCGGCCAAGAGCCTATCTGACATTCTCTCTCTCCGGAGCAGAGGACTAAGATTAAATGCCCCGCTTTTCTGTGCAGTCATAGTTATCTCTCCTATAAACATGGATTCTTCAGTTTGTTTCCATTCTGTAAATAATATTGTTGATAGTACTGTCTCAATTTCTGAGTCTCAACATTGCTTTATGATTCATTTTATGCCAATTGTATTTGTATTTAAAGTTTTCAAAAATAGTTTTACCATATTTAATAAGTTTTTTAAATGCAAGTCGGATTTAAAATTGAGATGATCAAGTTTGATTTTGTCTTTTCTTTATTCAATATTTATTAGCTATTTTATTATTAATACAAAATAATACAATAAAAACCTACTTAATGTTTTAAATGCAAGTTGGATTTAATATTTATTAGCTATTCTATTATTAATAGAAAATAATACAATAAAAACCTACTTAATGTTTTAAATGCAAGTTGGATTTAAAATTGGTATGATCAAGTTTGATTTTTTCTTTTCCTTATTTAATATTTATTAGCTATTTTATTATTAATAGAAAATAATACAATAAAAACCTACTTAATGTCACATGTGTTGTTTGTATAAGTTTCTATACTAAGTTTTTTTTTTGCTTAATGAGTTTTTTGGGAAAATTTATTGGGCTTTTTTTCTCATTTTGAAGATGGTACACAAAGTAAAATGGATTTTGTAATGTCATTTATGAGAATAAATTATAGATAAGAATATGACAGTATATCATACAAC
>SNQJ01S0010637.1:28098-49459 GCA_010110895.2 Picea sitchensis | reverse complement strand
TGATCTCGGCTCCGGGATTGAAGTCAAGAGTCCAGGGGGCTAAGAACAACCCTCTCGCCCCCATGAAATAGGGTCCAGATCTGAAAACTAGATCACAATCCTCTGTCCTCGAGAAGCTAAAGACAAAAAAACCCCTGCCTACTGCGCACATAGAGACTTTTCCTTGTATCAACGACTTCCAACGATCATCCCTCCATGCCTCCACCGTTTTGGGGCTGGGCCATACCCCCGTAAACTTTTCGATGAGGGCATTTTCTGCTAGAAGAAGGGCAAGATTGCATGGCTCCTCTGGAGATAGCTCCAACGAAGGGATCTCGTCCCTCTTCTTAACAAACTTAGACGAGAAAGACGGCTTGGGTTTCGGTCTTGCCGAGCGGACTAACTCTTCGAATGCTTCCAAAGGATCTTCTTCCATCTCGGCAATCGGATTTGGAGCCACCGTAGCAGGGCGTCGTCCACCACAGAGGCACCGACCACCAGCAAACAAATCGCAGAGGCGCCGACCACCAGCAAACTCGCAGAGGGAGGTCGATCGCTGCTCCAAAACGCGTGTAAAAACGTCGAGGGGATGCTCACGCCGATCCGCGGCGTATGACCTGCTGTTACAAACGAATCTGCGTCCCTACAGTCAAGAAACCAGAGTGGAGGCGGCTAGGGTTTAGGCCCTAGCCACAATGGCTTCCGCTTCGCTTCATTTCGCCCGAGTTATGATTATTATTTAAGGTTAGATGTTACTAAAAGGAACATGATCCCATTGGAGGTAGCTTTTGTGATGAGCACAAATAATATTGGCTTTCTTGAGGATACTATCTATGTTGAAACCCGCTTTTTGGTGTTGGAGTAAGAGTTGAAATTGATTCTAATTGGCTAAGAGCTCATCTTCCTTAGATATAAGGAAAGATGTTAACAACCCAAGACATAAAGTGATTTAGTAGGAGAAAAAGCATGCTCCCCTATAGACCACCAACATATCATTTTAGTTAGTGTGGTTTCCTTGAATAACAAGGATGAGTCAACACACATTCATGAATAGTAGTGAGTGATCACAATCCTTGTTGCTAGTTGACAACTAAGTGATGATATATTTTTCCATTTTCAAACGAAAAGAATTTATGTAGAAACTAAAAAATATAAAAATAAAAAAGTTATAAAAATACAATGTTGAATTCAATTACAAGTTTATAAAAAAGAAGAAGAGTGGCCTCTTTTAACATTTAAGGTTGATAAAAATTATATAATACATTGCAATTCTTTCAATTTTGAATCGTTAAAAAGATTTTCCATTCTTCATTTAATATTGAAATTGATAATAAATTTATGAGGAAAAAAATAAAAGTGGTCTTGCTTAACATTAGAGGTTGATAAAAAAATATGACTAATGCATTGTAGTGAAATTGTATTATGAGAGAACTCTTAGCTCTAGTGTTAAGTGTTTATTTGAACATTGACAAGATCTATATGTATTTTCTTATTTGCCTAAATAATGAGGTAGCAATTTAAAAGGTCCCACTTGGAGTTGAATTTGGAGGTCTACAACAACTTCTTCAAGAATTTAGTAATATTTCTAATGAAAAATCAACCCACTTCTCATCTTAATAATGAATCTAGGATATCAAATGTGATGCTTTTAAAATACAATAATATCTATCACACATCCTATAATAAGATGAATGTGATTCATGTGGTCATTTTGGGCCATCTTAGAAACATTCTTGATTTTGCAGTTTTTGGGTCTTGAGCTTTCAACACAATTTTTAGCCATTTCCAACATTTTTTTTTAGGTTGAAAACAATGGAAAATGATTTTTAGATGTATTTCTAAGTGTAAGATCACATCAAGTCATTAACAATATACCACATTAAATTAGATTTCATATGTGAAAGTCGTAACCCAAGAATGTGTTGTTCCAACTTGATTTTCTGGGTCACACCTTTCTTTTGTCGACACAACTCCTATTCTTAATATTTTTTTTATTTAGGGTCTATACACTCTATAGTTTCTTCTTGATGTTGTAACAAAATAAGCCTTATTCCTTTTAATTAAAAGACTTTTTGCAAATGAGTAAAATCATCACATCTAATCCCATAAATAATTTTGTATCAATCTAATCACTATATAACGATTAAATTTTAAAAATCATTTTTTCATGTAATACTCTGCTTCCATCATTATATCTTATACTCTTTTCTACAATAATATATATTCTTTCATTTATTTTCAAATTAATTATATCTCAAATTCCATATTTCATAGTTTATATATACCATTATACACTAGTCTACATGGTGAAAGGGTGTTATACCACAAAGTGAATAGCTATCAATGCTATTTCATGACCCCTTAATGCCTTTGGGACATATCAACAACAAAACATTCTCATGACTTTGTACTACATTTTCAAAATTTTGGGTCCCACTCATATGGTATAGCTTTCATAACATGTCACATTGTTCTAGGCTGGCAAAAGTAGGATGCTGCATAATAATTGGAATAATGGAAACAATGGGTCCATCTCACTGTTATTTTTAATTTTTTAAAAGCTTTCCATTTTTCTATATATTTTCAGAGGAAAGCATATAACATATTCTCAATGTCTTCCAACATCATATGAGGGTGTTTGACTAACATGTACATGACTATATAATGCATTGGATAAAAATCATATGTACGAAACCATAGAATCCATTGGATAAAAATCATGAAGTGATGGAGACGATACTTTGGAACTATGATCATGGAATATATTCGATAGAAAAATTGACTCAAATTATAAAGTGAAGTGATCACTACATTCCATCACTTTATGGTCTAGGTAGAATTTATATCGTGAAGAATTTTTTTCCATAAAGTATTTTAATTCAATTTTAATATTTTTAAATATTTTAATAGACTATTTTCAATGATATTGTCAAAATTGTTGAATATATTTTTAAAATTTTATTTCCATTAATATATATATGAAAGAAAGTTAAAAGTTAGTGAAAAAAAATGATTAATTTGTATCAAATTACATTGTAAAAATGTTTGAATGTTGAATACAATTCTAAAAACCGATAGAAGCTATGCTTTTCTCCTTAAATAAAAACAATTGTGTGTTTCTTTGTATTAGTATGAATAATAAATCTGGAATAATACTAAATCTAGAATTATGTAACAATTTTTTTTGAAAAAACTTCATAGATAATCACAGAGTGAGTGGACTTGACTATGGGGAATTTTTTTATGGTTAAGTGTGTTTGATCTAAAGTAGTATTAGGGTGAGTGACCTCCAAGTCTTGGTTATTAGGTGTAAGTGCCAACAGTGACAATTAAAGTTATGTGATTCATTTTATGAGTTTTAATCCCACTTCTTCACCCTTACTTGAGTATTAAATATTCAAGCTCATGAGAAATTGTTTTTTAGTGAATAATACTCATGTGATGGCTTCATAGTCAATGACTTAAGTATGCATTTGTTAAGTGGATTATTAAAACTCACAAGAAATGTGTTTTTAATGAAGGATGTTCATGGGAGATGGATTACAGTGAATGACTCAAGTATTAAATATTCAAACTCATGATAAATAGATTATTTCTTAATGGTGCTCATGGAAGATAGATCATCGTGAATGACTTTAGTATTAAAAATTCCACACAATTGCTCTTGAAAAAGGATATTACATGAATGCCAAATAAACTATTTACACTCATGACAAATTGACTATCAATGAAGGTTATGGGAAGTAGGTCATAATGAACCATTTGCCTATGAAATACTCCACTAAATTAATATACTCAACTTAGTAAATATTGAAAAATATACTTCATGAATGCTAAATGGACTATTGGAGCTCATCAGAAATTGATCATTTGTAAATGTTGTTCATAGGAGTTGAGTAAATGAATTGGGTATTAAATACACCACACAAAGAATGATTTTAATATTTTATAAGTGTTAAATGGACTATTCAAGCTCATGGGATGGGAGTTGGATCATAATAAATTATGAGTATCAAATATTTCATATAATTAATCCTCAAAAGAGAATAGTTCATTAGTGTGACATGGATTATTCCAGTTCATAGGAAATTGGTCATTAGTGAATATTGCTCACGTGAAATAGGTCATAGTGAATGACTTGACTATTAAATACTCTAGCAATCAACCTTAAAAAAAAGTGTTTTATTAGCCCCAAGTTAACTATTTGAACTTTAATGAATCACCTTAATGGAAGACTAATTATAATGAATGGTTTAATATTATATACTTATACAATTAATCTTAAAAAATTATATTTTATAAGTTCTAACTTCACTATTCAATAAGAAATTAGCCATTAATAAATGATACTCATTGAATTAATTTAGTATTAAATGCACTTTAATATTAAATGCTTTATATAGTTAATTATGAAAAATTATATTTTATGAGTTAATAAGAAATTAGTCATTAGTGAATTACAATTATGGGAAATAGGTTAGTGAATTACAATTATGGGAAATAGGTTAAGTGAATAACTTGAATATTAGAGCTTCAAACAATAAATTTTGAAAAAGATATTTCATAATGTTAAAATGGCTAAAGCCACCTACATGTTTAAATTTTTTAAAATAGTTTTGGTATTTAATATTCATGTAGTTAGTTTTGAAAAATATATTTTATGTACTAAGTCAATTATTAAAGTTCACGAGAAATTAGTCATTAGTGAACCACACACTCATATGAGATAAGTCAAATAAATAACATGAATATTAAAAATTCAAGTGATTAATCTTGTAAAAAATCATTTATGAAATAAACAAAAACCTTTCATAAATTTAACTTTCTTTGAAAACGACAATTAAGAATAAAATCTTATTTAACATGATTATTTCTAATATCTACTATATGTATTGATGTGATATGACTTGCAACAAAGATCTAAGATAAAAGCCAAAGTCATTACATATCTAGGATAATTCAAAGTCATGGAAGAGAGTACATGACAAAGTTTCTTACAAACTTATAATTTAAATTCATGGAAGAGAGTACATGACAAAGTCTCTTACAACTTTCAGTGAAAGAGACAAGATATGTTGAAGTGATTACAGATATTGGAGAAAGAATGCATGACAGGGTATCTTACAACCTTTGGTGAAAGATAAGATAATTTGAAGAGAGGTGGTTCGTTCTCTTGCAACATTTGGTGCAAGAGATAAGACAAATTGAATTCATTGGAAAGACAATTTGAAATGATGGGAAAGAGTACATGAGAGGCTCTCACAAGCTCTCAGGAAATAGATACAATTATATGAAGTGACAAGAGAGATAATTAAAGTAGAAGACAAATGGAAGTGATAGTAGAGAGTACATGAGAGGGGCTCTTACAACCTCTGGTGGAAGATATAAGTGATTAGATAGAGGTGTGATCTTAAAACTTGTGGTGAAAGAGATGAGTGCTCTTGAAACTTATGGTGAAAGAGATGTATTACAAACATTGGTACAATAGACCCTATAAAATACTGTACAATATTTGGTGTCATATAACATCAACCAAAAATAATTATGCAACTTTATTTCACGTGTCTATGTAATATTATGATACATAACTATGTTGCAGGAAACGCCCCCCCACCCTTTGTTTCGGAGCCCGAAATAGTATGGTACGCCGAAACGGGTACGGTACGGCCCGGAAATGCCGGTGGTCGTACCGTACGACGTTTCTCGAAAGGGAAACGCCGTACGGTACGACCGTCGACGTTTCGGGGCCGTACCGCGCCCGTACGACCAGGTTTCCACGGATTTCAAAGGAAACTTAGGCAAATAAAGGGCCCGTGGGGCCCCAAACTTCCAGTTAATGTTAGTTAATGCCTTTTTGGCCTTCCCTAATTAGAATGAAGATGATTTTGTGTGTTTTTGTGTTAATTTATAATACTGATTTTATGAAGATCATTATGTTTTTCTTGCAATATAATGCTTTATTTTTTTTAAAACTATATATATATATATATATATTTTAATTTTTTTATATACGACGTTTCCCTCGACGTTTCCATTTTTTGAGGACCTGTTTCGTATCGTACCTGTTTCGGAAACTTCGTATCGTTTCTCCATTTCGTGCAACTTAGATACATAACATATCTACATAAAAGTTCCATGGGATAGCTCAGTTGGTGAGACATGCATACACTTGTCGATTCAGAAAGAGGTCACAGATTTAAGCCTAGCTACGAATCCTTGTTAATTTCTCATGTGGAGAAAAAACATATCTACATAATATTATAATACATAATATACATATAGAGACTTATCTATCTATATTATCAATCTATCTATATTATCAATACTTAAAATAATTATGTGTAAATCCATTTGAACTCAAATATAAAAAATAATTAAAAAGAAATTATCTATCTATATTATAAATGCTTAAAATAGTTATGTGTAAATCCATTTGAACTCAAAAATTATTAGGTATAAAAAAGAATTAAAAAAAATTAAAGTGCAAATCTATATTAATAGATAAAAGATCTATCTAAATTTAGTTAATTAATTAATATATATGTTTTGTTAATTAGTTCACAATAGATTGTTATTTTTAGATTATTATATGCATATATTACGTACGTATTGAAGTCTAGTAGTTTAATTTTGAAACAAATTTCCCTTTCCAAATATACGGTATTTGATTGATAATAGAAAATTATAATTTAACAATGAAATTTTAAACTCTAAAAATTTATGGTTCGAACTATACATAAAATCCTTCCAAAATTAAAAAAAAAAAAATTTATTCGAAAAACCTAAACATCATTTAACAGAAGACTAACTTGCTTCCGCATAATATATCACACGTAGTTTGAAAAGATTAACATCCAAAGGCATTTTATTTCTTTTAATTAAATTCATACAGATATATAAATTCACCGCACCGCACGGCAGATGTTACAGATATATTAAGCTCTGAATAATTTAGGGTGCTAAATAGATAAGGGCGAGGGTAAAGATGATAAAATCATTCTCGATACGAACAGAGGAAACGTGGGTGTCTGAATGATAAAATCATGGCCGGCTGGATCTTGATTCTTGATCGGCTCCAGATCAAAGACACCAACGTGTCCTGATTAGTAGTTTTATGAATATACGCGAGAGAAAATATAATATGTATATACCTCTCCCGGCGCCCGGAACGCCGGCGATTTCGCCGAGAAGGAATTACAGACTGTTGCGCACTGCCGCATAGCCCTAAACTCCACCCGCAACTCGATGCGCAAGCCAAAAACCCGATTCTCATATTCTCCTGTCTACACTATGCAATAAACCATTATTACTAGCTTACGTTCTTATTCTTTACATTAAGAGCGGAGCAGAGCAGAGCAGAACAGAAGTGCATCAATGGCTTCTCTTCCTTGGGGACTCGGCTACTATTATAGTGCTGTGGACGAGAGGATTACAGAGAGAGTGCTGCGGATCATAAATGCGGCCACCGGGGTTGAGCTGGCGAGCGCGCCTCCGACGCGCGGGTGGCCTGCGGTTGACAGTCCGATGCCGATGATCGTTGCGCTGACGGTGTATTTGTGCGCGGTGTGCTTCGGATCGCTGTGGATTCGGGTGGCGGCGCTGAGGCCCAAAAATAGCAGAGAGCCTCTACCCCTGCGGGCGCTCGTCGTTGTGCACAACATGTTCTGCCTGCTGCTCAGCGTCTACATGTGTTCTGGCATTGCTCTGCAGTCTATTCGTCTCAAGTAAGTCTTGGGCTTAAACCCTGCTTAAACCCTTTTCTGGATCGCTTTGGGTTATGTCCGAGAACCTGTGTTGATGGCCTGATGAATGTTTGAACGGTGGTTTTCTGTGGTCTAATTGGTGTTGCCTGATTTGGGTTTATTCGTTTCGGTAGTTTTGGCTTTGAGGTGTTCTGTGATTGTCTGTGGCCACTTGGCTGTTGTGGGTTTTTGTACGTTTTCTTGCCAACATATTTGCTGACTTAGAATAACAAATCAATAGATACTCGAGAGCAATTTTTCGGGTTGTTTTACCTATCAGAAATGAAAAATTCAAAAAAATGAGGAAATATGTATTTCTACGCAGTACTCCACTGACAGTAGGCAGTAGTCCCTGACTGGTAATAGGTACTCCGGATTCCAGAATAGCCATATATCTCTTTCCACGCAAAAAGTTAGGTGACGTCAGTGATTTTTTGGAATAACTAGCGATTTCTTGAATTAGCTGAATGTTGAGTTGCGTCAGTGGTTTTCTTGAATAACTAGAGACTTTTTTGAATCAGCCGAATTCTGGGTCATTTTTTTAATATATGGAAATGCTGGCCTTGAACATGGGCTAGCTGTAACTATTGGAGAGATTTGAACCTTGGTGGACGTGATAGCAGTTCCCTGGTATCACTGACCCGGCAATCTGCCCTTGACAAGTTGCTGAATGTCCTGGAAAGCCACCGTTGGCGAATTGCTGAATTTTGGGTGATTTGTTTGAACCTTGGTGGACGTGATAGCAGTTCCCTGGTATCACTGACCCGGCAACCTGCCCTTGACAAGTTGCTGAATGTCCTGGCAAGCTACCATTGGCGAGTTGCTAAATTTTGGGTGATTTGTTTTTGATGGAAATGCTGCCCTTGAACATGGGCGAGCAGTAACTAATGGAGAGACTTGAACCCTGGTGGAAGCGATAGCAGTTTCCCACTTTTACCAACCTAGCAAGCCGCTGTTGACAAGTTGTTGTTGTTTTGAGCTGGTAAAGTTCAGGGATCAAACCTAACTCCATGCTAGGTATCCATGCTGTCATGTGTTGGGAGGTCTGTATCTGCTGTTAATGAATTTTCACTGATCACAGTTTATCTGTTACAAAGACCCTGATAAGATAACATGAGATAATTTTATGAATTTTCACTGATCACAGTTTATCTGTTACAAAGACCCTGATAAGATAACACGTGGTAATTTTATGAATTTTCAGTGATCATAGTTTATCTGTTACAAAGACCCTGATAAGATAAGATGAGATAATTTTATTAATGTCCAACAAAGGACCACAAAAGTAGGTCAATAGGACTAAGAGAGTACATATAGTGTAGGTACAAACTTACAAAGTGGGAGTGTGAAAAGATCAACTGAATTTTTAGCTAAGAGAAGATATAAAATAAGGTTCAAGTACAAGAAAGATGCTAGAAACTGAAGGGTCTAGGTATTGCATCAAAGAGAGAATGTCAAGGCCCGCTGGAGCTGGCTGCTGAGGATGAGTGAGGGAACTGTGTAGCAGGTTCTAATCTGAGTCATCGATAACTGTGAAAGGGCCAATGCTCTGGCGAATGATATCCTCGAAGGAGTGGCAGGGGCTGAGAGGGCCTGGCTGCTTGATTCCGTGGGGATTGAAAGACAATAGAAGCCCAGTTCTCGTAACATTCCAGGGTGAGAAGTTGAGAATTCTTGAAGGCACTGGTGAGCAGGCCTGGTTTTGATCATCACCCCTGAAATAAAGCAAGGACAAGAATGGAACTTCAGATGGGAAATTGGTGCTTTCTCTTAGTATTTTTAATTTTTTCCCTCAAGAAGTTTTGACTTTTCAAATTATCATGCTTGCTTTGTTCAGTGTTTTGTATCTTCTGATTTTTTTGTTTGGGAAGTTGAAAAGGAGAATTAAGAATTTTATAAATTCGTAGTTTATAGAGTTACATTCAGATCAGTTTGTTTTGCAAGCTGGACACTAGGTCTGATATTCAGTTTTGACCCTTCGAATAACAAAAGACTAATGTCCCACCTATGATCTGCCTTGACTTCAGGACTGTTACAGTTTTCCATATCTAAACAGGACTGATTAAAATTTAACTGCCAGATGGCCTGATAAACATTGTTTGGCCCTCTTTCAATACTAAAAAAACTGATTAAACTACTATGGAGACATAGGGTTTTGCATTCATGACAACTGAAATAGTTTTACCAAAGAAAATTTTCAGCATATATGACTTCAAGACTGTTAACTAATAACTAATCCGGCGGTTTAATTTAATCCGGCAGTTTAACTGTCTGTAATTGTATCCGCCCATAACTGTAACTATCCATAACTGTCCTATACTATATGTATTCGCTTCAGATTAATAAAAAAAATTGAATGTGCTTGGTGTGAACCATGGAGTTTTCTTATCTGGCCTGGTTACAGTGGTATCAGAGCCACGTTTTTTTAAAAACTCCATGCTATTGTGTGCCTGCGTAAGCTCCAGATTCGAGAGGAGCCACCCATAACTGTGTAGTTGCAGTTGCAGCGAAGGAACAGCAAGTGCCCGAAGGCCCTCCAGCGTTTAGTCATTGAGCTTGTGTGCAGGAGCAGCTGTGAGCAGCTTCCAGAGCAGCCAAGGTTGAAGGTGTTGTGAGATTTTATTTTCTTTTTCTTGTGCAAGTGGAATTTCATTTACAGAGATTAGTTTACAATGCATTCATTAGTATCAATTGTGGGAGTAGTGCTTTCCGGTCAAGAAAATTACCAAGAATGGTTTCGAAAAATTAAAAATACTCTTATTTTTAATGATTTATGGGAGCAAATTTGTGAAGGCAAGGATGACAATGACCCAGAGCAACCTACAGACGCCAGACAACTTGTAATTTGGAAGAGTAAAGATAAAAAGGCACATGCTTTAATTTCTGCCTCAGTCACTGAAGAGGTAAGCAAACATATTCTTTCCAGCACCACAGCGTTTAAAGCATTAGAGAAATTAAAAGATCTTTATGACTCCCATTCAGAGCTGGAAATTATACAATTGTTGATGAAGTTGTTTAATCTGGAATTGAAAGATAATAATCCCATGAAGTTAGCTTCCAAAATTAGAGCTCTTTTTCATGATATTGACTCAACTGGTGTCAAAGTTGATTTACAACTCACAACATTTATCATGATATTGACTCAACTAATGTCAAAGTTGATTTACAACTCAAAACATTTATTAAAGCCTTATATCCAGCTATTCACATTACTTAGAGTCTCTCAAGCTAGTGGACAAATGAAAAACATGACTTTTGATACCTTTGTAGACAAAATTCGGTGAAGAGAGAAAGCTCATAAGAAGGAATCTTTCCACCTACGCTTGAGACTTCAGGTCTCGCATTGCAGAGCAAAAAACCTAGAGGAGAGTCTACTAGATTTGACAATAGTCACAGAGATCCTGGTAGGAGACCATTTAGGGAGGAGGGTGTGGGTCATTATCATCAAGGGAGACACAACAAGATGATAGGACAAATAAAAAAACATTTTCAATGATAAAACAATCTCTAAGTGTTATAGGTAAATCATCATACCTCCCAGCCTAAGCACTGCTTGGGATAGGATTAATGAGAAGAAAGAGAAACAACCTCCAAACAAAGAAAAACCACCTGAATCTACCAACTATATTGTTGCACATTCTAATCTTAGTATAAATGAAGTTTCTAGCACTTATCTTTGGTTTTGGGAGAAACTTGGATTTGTAGGATAACTGGAGCCACTCTTCTGCCATGCATGACCTTCAAGAGATTTTGAGACATTCAAGAATCACATTGATGGAATATTTTATTTTTATCGATAAGTCCCAGCTTAAAGCCTCTGCGAATTGATCTATTCCACTTCACCAGACTTGTTGATTATATTTTGCATGTTGTTCTTTATATTCCTCAATTAAAAGAAATATGATGTCTCTCAAACATATCAGGAAGCAACGACATTCTATACATATGTTTGATGGCACAATTGAAATAAGAAAAGCATCTAATCATGTGATTGTTATGACCGGTGTTGAATAAGACAAAACCCTTTAAACCCAAAGGACATCCCTCTTTCAATCTAATTCAAAATTTCTTTGGCTCAAAGATAGTGATACATTTTCCTTTGTCTCTCGAAATTTATCGTGGCATGCTCATTTTGGTCATATTAATTATGATAGTATCATGATTATTAAATAACAAGGTTTTCAAGGGCTTCCTACCATTCCAAGAAAAAATTTCTCCATGTAATGCTTGTATTTTGGGCAAGCATTGTAAACAACCTTTTTATGGATCTAATTCTTGAGCTTCCAGGAAGTTAGGTCTCCTACACTCTGATTTATGTGGGCCAATGCATGTTCAATCTGCAAATGGTAATAAATATCCGTTGACTTTTATTGATGACTACAACATGATGTGTTAATGACCGTTGAGAAAGAGAAATCCCGTGTTTTGCAACTTTAAGAATTTTCATTTATGGATTACAAAATGAAACCTAAATTCCACATTGGCACTCCACGATCGATAATGGTGGTGAATACACCCCTAATGAATTTGAAAAGTACTTAATTAAACGACCACACCGTCCCTTATAATTCTACAAATTTAACGGTGTGTAGCATCGTATGAACAAACTCTGTTTAATAAGTGGTATATAATACTGATTTTTCTGCATCGTCGACGCTTAGAGAAGCAAAGACTTTCAGCTTTATATTCACAAGAATCGTTGTCTTCGCTTTTAATCGCTAATTGGCCACAATTCCTTACAATTCATGGTATAACTGCCTTCCTTGTTCAACATTTCGTGCTCTTTATTCTCCTATGTTATGCTAATTCCTAAACAAATAACTAAATAAATTGGGTACAGTTTTAGAATGTCTCTCTTTCTTGGGGTGCATTCTAATAATTCGTGAGCTTATCAATCAGGCTGATGAGGGAACAAGAAATTTGTTATTCTCAAGAGATGTTGTTTTTCCCCGGACCTATAAAGTTGCTTCTACTATTGATAGGAAATTCAATCATTTGGATAGATTCTCTCCAAGAAGTTTTATTATGAATGGATAATGATCCCCCACATCCCTGATCTATTCTAGACTACCCTGATCTTTCCTCTTCAACAACAATTTAGAATGAGACCATTAAAGAACGAAGAAAATTCAATTGATATAATGTTTCTTTGATGATAATAATGTTTCTATAGAAGAACAATTGGTTGATAATAATGTTCCCACTGAGGAAAAATTAGAGGATAATAATGGTCATGAAGAACCTATTTCAAACACTCTTGAAATCGAGGAAACATTGCGCACCGCAGACGCAGATCAACATCGAATCCAAGCATACCAAAAAGCAATTTGGTGAATTTGAGCTAAACTTTTATACAATGAACCTACTACTTTGAAGAAGCCACTAGTTGTAATGAATGGAAAGTTGCAATGCAAAAAAAGAGTATGATGCTCTTATTAAAAATGACACTTGAGGTTGGTGGATCCTCCTATTGGCACCAAACCAATTGGTAGTAAGTGGATTTATAAAAATAAATATAAAGCTGATGGTTCTATTCATAAGCAAAGCAAGACTTGTAGCAAAGGGGTATGTACAAAAAGAAGGTATTGATTATATAGAAACATTTGCTCCTACAACGAAATGAGGCACTATTAGAACCTTATTTTCTCTTGAAGCTCAAAAAGGATGGAAAATACATCATACGGCTGTAAAAACCGCCTTCTTAAATGGAGATTTAAAAGATGTTTATATGTTGCAGCCAAAGGGTTTTTCTATTAAAGAAAAAGAACATAAAGTATGCAAATTGATAAAACTACTGTAGAAATTCAAACAAGCACCATTAGCATGGTATGAAAAGTTAACCTAACATCTTCTGATAAGTTGAATCATAAGCATTTCAATCTAGATGATGTAATTTTATTTGTTAAGAAAGTTGAAGATCTACAGTCTTAGTTGTCTATGTAGATGTATTTGCTTATCACAGAAATAATGATGATTTTATAAATATATTAAAATGAGCTGCGTATTGGGTCTCTTGATAT
The DNA here is from genome assembly GCA_010110895.2 of Picea sitchensis. Classification (NCBI taxonomy): domain Eukaryota; kingdom Viridiplantae; phylum Streptophyta; class Pinopsida; order Pinales; family Pinaceae; genus Picea; species Picea sitchensis. The sequence continues at coordinate 35,718 of SNQJ01S0010637.1, read as the reverse complement.
GACATTTGGGATTACTTACTATTATCTAGGATCAAGTAGATAAAACTGCTAATACTTTAGCTCTGTGAAGAAATATATTGGAGAACCATTGAGCAAATTTGATATGAAGGATTGTAATCATGTTTCCTACTCCAATGGAGCAAAATCTAAAGCTTACTTCAAATGAAGGTAGTGTATTTGAAGATCCAACAAAGTACATGTACTTTGTTGGTGTTTACTCTTATCTTACTACCTGGCCCCGACATAATCCCTTTGCTATAGGAATACTGTGTTTATGCATTAGCCTGAAGGTCATCAGATGAACAAAACGAAAGTGCCTAAACATTTGTACACCCCAATCATAAGGGTATCACATTCGAAAGTTTCTGCATTTCCATCCTAATATTATTCGTCTGGGATTCTCACTTTGACGGAGATAAAGAGCATGGGGTGTCTACTTTAGGTTATTTGATGAATCTTGGATCAGCAGCCACTTGAGATCATGAAAGCAACTGGCCTCACATCTACAATTGGCTTCTGTATCATCGCTGTGGCAGCAGCTCAAGCCATTGTACAAACTATCGGTTTGAAAATTATTGAAGACTTGTAGGAGAAACAGATGACTTTGATGCCTCTCTTTGTTGATAATACTTTTGCAATACAATTGGCTAAAAATCCTAAATTCCATGATCAATCCAACATATCAACACTAAATATCATTTGATTCATATCATGTTGAGGCCAAAACCATTCATCTCAATCATTGTTCCAATTCTGCAAATTATACATCTTTACTAAAGTTTCTAATATTTTAGAGAATAAAATTTTTGAATGATGCTTGGGATGACAAATGTCCCTTTGGATTAAGGGGGGAATGTTAACTAATAACTAATCCGGCGGTTTAATTTAATCCGACAGTTTAACTGTCTATAACTGTATCCGCCCATAACTGTAACTATCCATAACTGTCCTATACTATATGTATTCGCTTAAGATTAATAAAAAAACTTGAATGTGCTTGGTGTGAACCATGGAGTTTTCTTATCTGGCCTGGTTACACAGACTATATCAAAATATTGATTCAAAAGCATCAAACAACCAAAACTCTGATCTTGGGCAGCATAAACTGTTAACAAGAGGAGGCTTGGGCCCACTGAAGTCCTCTCCATGAACAGTTCTTCATTGTTAAATCCTTTCTCAAGGATATATTCATCATTTTGGTTTGGGTAGCGGCATGTTCCTCTAATGATTTAAACTTCTAGGAGATATATTCCATCTCTTTCCCTTCCAATCCAGAGGATTCTCATGTCTCACCCTTAAGTAGACCACAAAATAGTGTGGAGTTCCTTTCTGAATGATTCAATGCACTTTGGCAGTTCACTTTTCACACCAGGAAGGAGATCCTTGGCTATGCATTCAGCATTAACTGCTTCTCTGAAGATGATCCTATGTACCCTGGTGTCACCAGGGTCTTCAATAGAACACCATGATGGCCCTTCATCTCCAGGATCAGCTTCCTCCACCCACATAAATTTTCCTTTGGCCTGCCATCCTTCAAGCTTTTGTCTCCCAGCGAGGGCTGACGCAGTTTGAAAGCCTGCTCATGGCTGGCTGCAATTTCATCATAATTAGCTTGCTTCTTTCCTGTATTCTGTACTCTGGCAGGGGACCTGACCCTCTACCTATCTTCTTCCCACCCTTGGTTAACATTTCTGCTGGTTTTTTCTTCCTCATTGCAATTTCTTGCTCCTCCTTTGGCTTAACCTTTGTCACCCACCCCAAGCTGTCTTCCCTGAGATCAGATGGGAATAAGACTAGCATAGATCTATCTTAACTATGGATCTATTAAGCACCGAGAGAAATAAAAAACAAAACCTTCTGCTGCTTAAAAGATCCGGGGTTAAGATGGATCTATTTTATTTTCTTCCTTTTTTTTACATTAGCTTTTTTTTGACATTACACGCTGGACTTCAATTTTTTTCCATTTATTTTATTAGCGTTACAGATGTCACTGGCACCTCTCTTCCACCCGAGTTATAATATCACCTAGCTTCTATTGGTATAAGAATAGGCTTCATTGCATCAACAAACAAATAAAATTAACACCAGCTTCTGCCATTTCATGGGTATGAACTCAAGGTTGCTTCTCTCAATCTCAAATGCTATCCTTTGCAATAATGGATAATGCCTACCTGGAATCATCATTTCTCAGACTTGGGTTTTCCTGGCTTGATACACCATGATTGTTCCCTGTCTCACCTATTAGGCCATCATTAATGATTTCCATCAAGGGATCCTCTGGCATTTTGATGTTCTTTCTTGCCATGTGCCTCTTAAATCTATCTCACTAATGGGCCTCAGTGCTCAGTTTTGTCATTGTGTCTTCTGATTACTTAGTGCACCTTTTGGTGTTTCTTTGATCATGGATGGTGAATGGTGATATTTCTCTTGTTATCTTTTGGAAATTTTTCTTTTCTCTCTTTTGTTGGGGAGATGCCAAGATGATAGTTTGGTCGTGTTTTGGTGCTTTCTCCTTTTTGGTATTTTGATTTAAGACTCTGGACTGGGATATTGTTCTAGGACATTTCAAATTATTTAGTGTTTTTTGGATTGGTTGCTCGATGAATATGCATGTTTGCTCAGCTTCCCTCTCTTCATCTATGGGACTTGTTAAGTGAGTGTGTAAGTGTAAATAACAAACAATCAAATAGCGCATATTCGGTGTCTTAGAATAGTTTCTATGACTTCAAATCTCCTCTTTTTCTTTACTTTCCTATCTAAGGATTTGGTATTGGATATTTGGTATTGGTATTATAAACTTAGTTTTCTTTTGTCTGAGCAGATATTCTGTATGGGGCAATGGTTACAAGGACAATGAGAAAGAGGTATTTTTTCTATAATCTTTGTCTCGTCTGGTTTTCATGCTTTATTTCTTAGACTAGAAAGATGCCTGCGAATATGTTATCTTGGGAAAAACTCTCACTTTTTATGGATTGGAAACATTTCAACTGCAAACAAAGTGGATCACTTAGTCTGGCATGGTAAAGAGGCATTTCTTAGACCTTGCTTCCATATTTTTGTCACAGGTTGAATTTTTTGTTTTTTGTTTCATAATCTACTGCAGGACCCAGGTTCTGACCCCATATGGTTCATGTGATAAACTTACAGCTTTGCATAATCTTACCCATCTACATGCTCGTGTTGCTGATCTCATTTCAATTAACTCGCTGATTATAATTGCATCATTCAGGAAAATAAGAGTTCATTGGTAGCTACCGGTCAGGCAAATAAGTGCCTGCATGCATGTTTGATAATTGGCTCCTCTACATGCTAGGTCATCTTAAATATTTTCTTACTATTTCTGAGCTTTTTGGTTTGAAAATAATGTTGCATTCCATTCTTCAATCTTGCATGTTCAATTCAACTTCTCATTTGCTGGTATGAATTCAAGGTTTTCTGGACTTCACCCACAGAGAGGAGCCACACAATGTCATATCTATGGTGCCAAGTACTACATGTTAGATTTTCAAAATATGGACAAAGTATTTGTATGAACTGTACAGTGTCAACCCATTATACCAACAATCAAATATATTACAATGTCTAATGAAAGTAGATCCAGATTATTGATTTCTAGTGACTTTATTTCTTCCAGATTGCCACAAGACAAGCATGTAACATGCCATCTTGTCAAGTGTTTTATTCTTTTATTTTTTCCTTTTTTGGGTGGATGATGTGGGCAAATGTAATTGGAGGTATCTGTTCTCCCAAATTTTCCCAGGGTTTCCAAGGTCCTTAGTCGCCCCCTTGTGCCAGCAAGATGGCCCATGGGGGTTGAGCATATCCCTTGGGGAATCAAACCTTGGTGGGGCCAATAACATCACCCCCTCTTTCCTAACCAGGCAAGCTCCAGTTGACCTTGAGAAAAAGCATAAACATATTATTGAGTGCAATATGATACAAAATTGGTCATGTGGCATCACTCGGGGATCAAACCTTGGCGGGGCTAATAATTTCACTCCCCTCCTTTACTAACCAGGCAAGCCCCAGTTGACTTGGAGAAAAGGCATTAATGAGTGCAATATGATACAAAATTGGTCATGTGGCCATTAAGTTCTGACTGTCTTTACAGAAAATAGTATATGTACTGTGTTCCTGACTGAAAACATTCTGAGATTGAGCCCCTCCATGCAGGTACAAACTTGAGCAATTTGTCTTTCACCATCCTAAAATCTTATAAGAACAAGGCAGGATAGAGACAGTAAGGGTGCAGATTAGAGAAAGTAGGTTGACTTAGCTTGCCATCCTCTGGGTGAGCTAGTTAAGTATCACATTCTTCTGCTCCAATTCCTCTTTCAAGTCTTTGGTGGCATTCAGGTTCTAGGTGCAAATGACATTGCTCGCCACCTTTATAGCCATGAGATCATGTTCCACACCCTACAGTATTTGGCCCCAGCTGGTTTGTTGCTGCTCTTCCACCATATCCTCTGCCATTAGTCTTATATTTTCTGGTGTTGCTTGTATTGTGCTGCTAGCCATTTTTCTAGGATTTTGTTAGTCATGATTTTGATCACCCTTACAAATTGTTTTGTGCATTCTATCCCTTATTCATTAATGTGTCTTATCCATCGGATATTCGTTGCTGCTAATCTTGGGGTTTGAATTTTCAGATGGCGTACTTCATCTACCTTTTCTACATCTCCAAACTTTTTGAGCTCATGGACACGGTGAGATCATTGTGCGTCCTAGATCTTTCTAATTAGGATTGCAGTCCTTTTTCCTAGAATCAGCTTGGATATGCCTGTTCTCCATTTTTTTCTTTAGGATTTTGTAGACAGATTTAACTTTAATAGAATATTTAAAGCATTCCCAGCATCTCAAATATTTGAATGAACTGGTTATGAATTGAGGTTTTTCTTTTCCAGATAATAATGGTCTTGAAGCGAAATGTTCATCAAATCACTGTTCTTCATGTATATCACCATGTTTCTATAGCTATTATTTGGTGGATCATTGCCCATCATGCACCAGGAGGAGATGGTACTTTCTTGGCACTTGCCACTACCACCATGTAGTATTTTTCTTTTAATTTTCATTGGCAGATGATTATGTTTCATTTAAAGACTCCCACTTTTGTTAACTGATTTAACAGCCATGACACCCTGCTATTTCATGGCATTAAACATACCACACTCTTGAGGGGATTGAACCTGGTGGGAGGAATGTCACCACCCCCGACTTTACCAACCATTCAAACCTTTAGCTGTGATTCTTTTTGTTATGGATACAAAGCCAATATTGTTTTAGCTTCCTTTAACTCTTCTTCTGGTTTTCATTTTGGTCTGTGTAGCATACTTCTCTGCAGCAATGAACTCAGCAGTTCATGTAATTATGTACTTCTATTATTTGCTTTCCTCAATTCTAAGGGGCAGAGAGAAACTACGACAAAAATACCTCTTTTGGGGAAAGTAAGTTCTGAAATGTAACTTTTTTCTATTACTTTTCTGAATAGCTGACAATAATCTTATACGACTTATGGCAATCAGCTTACTGTCAACAGAGTATCTTGGGTTTGCACCATTTCTTACACTAAATTTATATAAATTTTTGATATTTCCTGTTTTGTCTCAGGTATCTTACACAGATACAAATGCTACAATTTGGTCTGAATATGGTTCAGGCTTACTATTGTATTAAAACGCATGCTCCATATCCAAGATTTCTGTGCAAGGTATCTTCTTTTCTGTTGTGGAACACTGTTTTGCAGACTGGACATAGATGGACTAACCAGTTAACTGTGTTTCTTCTTTTGCAGACTCTTTTCTACTACATGATATCATTGCTGCTGTTATTCTCCAACTTCTATGTGCACAAATACTCCAAGTCATGCCCTGCCAAACAAAAGAAATTGGAGTGATTAACACGAGGTCAAGATATACTCTTCTTCTCCCATGTCCTTGGAAAGATCAACTTTAGATAGAGAGTCATTGTTTCTGGAAAAAATACTAGGTTGATTGATCATGCTGGAGTGTAATTTTCCTCCAAGAGTCCAAGTTAATTTGGTATGAGCAAAATCTAGGTGAGTTGTGTGGGAGAAGTGTAATAGGAATATACTATGGTTCCAATGTTTCTTTCAATTGCTCTCGAATGAATGGTCTTTTTCTTCCGAGGCTTTATATATCTGTTTCGGAAAATCGAGTCCTACCTCCTGATAGGTGGTAGATTCTCGACACTTAAGCCGAGAGGAAGCATTTTGTCGAAAGTCTCTTTATATATTTATTTTTGTTTTGTGTTGTGCTTGTTTTAGACACCTAAGCTTGTCTGTCGAGTATTACAGTACTCTGAGTTTAGGAGTTTTTAGCCTTTTAACTGGTACAGCTCATGTGCATTTATTGGCAGGCACAAAATTGCTATATTTGTTAATGTGTTTTTTCTAGTTGTTATTCACATTTGCACTATGTACAGTCCACAGGCAGATTCTCTGTGTAAGGAACTAAACTTGGTTTATTGTGTAAGATGGCATCTTGCCTTAACCAGTTGGTCAGTTTTTGGAGACAGCTTCATATGTTAATCCAATGCCATCGGAATTTTTTGTAAAACGCCTACTTAATGTCAAACAAAACAAAATCATACCATGCAAGAGCTGGGGATAAGTCCAAATGGGATTTTTTTTGTAATTTAGTAGAATCTTGGAAGTTGCTCTTTCCATTTGAACATGTACAAACTGCAGCTAAGCCTGCCCTTTGGGAATAAGCCTAGACATTGGTCAAGATGGCATTTTGGCTTAAACATTTGGTCAATTCATAGGGATAATTATGTTTTCAAATAACTGTTCAATGTAAATATTTATTACAAAACAACAAAAAGAGATTGTCATATTGAAAACCACATCAGTTCAGAACTAAGATGCTTATGTACAACTACTTTAAAGGATAATTTGAAGGTGTTATTGTTATCAGCGTAGATTCAGTTTAATTTAATTTTGAATCTATTAAGTAAGAAAAGGGATTAAAAAAATTATGTTGGCGTGGGGAAATTGGATTTATGTTCATTTTATTTATTTATTAATTTATTCATATACATCATATTTCACATTAAAGGAAGGTTGTGCCAATTTGTATATTTTAATTTATATACAAAAATGGGATATGTAATACATCTTTTTCACATTAATGCACTTTGTTTATTTTAATTTATATACTTAATGGCATATGTAATATATATTAATGCATTTGATAATTTTTCTTTTCTTATAACAATGTGAAATAATTATAATAATACTAATTACCGATAGTTTAAAAAAAAACATTTAAAATTTCAAAATAATTTTAATTTTGAATATCAAAATAATTGTAATGTTGAATATGTAAATTAATTTTTAATTATTAGTTATATGCCTTTGTTTAAAAAATAACAACATTTAAAATTTCAAAATATAATTTTAATGTTGGATATGGAAATTAATTTAGTTATAATATGTTAAATAATTTCCGAGTTACATTTTGGATATGTAAATTAATTTAGTTATAATATGTTAAATAATTTTCAAGTTACATTTTTTTTTATAGGTTATAAAATTTAGTAAAAATTTATAGTACCGAGGGTAATGATGGTGTTGAGGGTAATCTCAAAAATCTTCAA
>SNQJ01S0010637.1:0-15445 GCA_010110895.2 Picea sitchensis | reverse complement strand
GAGGTGTAGACTGTCTCAACCAATTCAAAAAACACTTTGACAACAAAACCTACCTATTTCTTTACCTAGCCTAATATCTAAAATTGGAAACATAGCTAAATCATATAGAGAGATCCCTCTCTGAAGTTGGAAGGGCTAGATCCTAGCTTTAAAAGTGGTTGGATAAAGTTACCTTTGTAGATTTCTTCTGTTTCAACCTCTAGGGAATTTACCAAGTGCTAACAGGAGGAACGCCTTATAATGATCCTTGTATGGAATCAATCCACTCATGCTCATTTGATTCTTAAGGTTAGGCAACCTCTCAGTGAGATAAGCTCCAAATACAATATTCTTCCATTTAACATAAGGATAAATCCATCTCTTACTTATAATTAAGAGAAAACTAATTACAACAACCTCCTAACTACTTAGTGGCCTTATTTAATGAGGTCACATTACATTTATTCAAGACTAACTATCATAGTGGGCCTTAATTAATAATACCCAACATAGTGCATGTAGTCCACCTTAGATTGAATGTCCTCCACTACTATTACTTTAATTGGCCCTTTAAACCCCCCATTACACCCCTAGGGAGGATATTTGAGTTTGGAATACCATTTTTTGATGATCGGTGAATTATTTTTCAATGTCTCCTTAATTTTGTATTCTTCCTTCTATTAATTTAATGACTTCGGTTCAATCAAATGCTTCTTTTGAGGTTAGGTATTTTTAGAAGGCCTTGGTAGGCGTGTCACCCATATTGATCCAATGGAGGTAGGATCAGATTTAATGTTAGGGACCTAACCTCCCTAACCCCTCACATAGGTAGAATAATATATTTCCATGTAATAAAGGCCAATATTAATAAGGCCTGGTAATAAGGAAGAATAAGTCAAATGTAAGAAGACCTAATAGAAGCTTCCGCTTCTAGAAGGATCTTCCTCTAGATTGTTCTTTTGGATAAACATATTTAGTATAAATAAGAGTAGAGGGCATGATAAGTTTTTTCTTGGATATTATTGTAATAGAGCTCTGCTCTATTGGAGGTTGCCCCCTCGAAGAGGCAAGTGAACATTGCTATCATTAATCAAGGTGTTATTTCTAGTGTTATTCTAGTATTATTCTGGTATTGTTTTGGTTATATCATTGTTGCTCTACCATTTCTATGCTAAAATATTTATGTTCTGCATACTCTTTTATATCTAGAATACTACAAGTGGTATCAAAGCACTTTCCTTGGCAAAAAATTGTGGGTTAATGTTTTTCAAGGTAGAGACGCATTCTGACATCTTAAAGCTATAGAGATCTGGTTTTTCGCGCATAAACCCTCAGTCAGGGAGTCATACATGCATGAAATACAAGTTGTACTCAAGCACACATTTCTTGGCCACCCTTGTAACCCCTATTGGTACCCGTTCAAGTGGTAGAGCATCAGACATCACATGTATACAGATCAACCTAGATCTCTTGAAGCCCTCCATAGATAAATTGATTGGCCACCTGAATGTTATAGTGACACTGAGAAAAACACTAAGGAATATACTCTCTAGTACATGGTTAGTCGGGTAGCATGGCTAAGGGCACGATCTAGCCTCCTTAGTTGGTGCCCTGAGATATTGGTCCGAGTAATACTGTTGCACCCTGCACATATATCAGAAAGCTATAGCACAGGGAAAACCCTTGATTGTAGAACCCTTGAATACCCTAACCCTTGGGACAAAAACAAAAATAGAATAGACAAGATCTATTGTCGTGCAACTGTGCCTCCTGCATTCGGGTTGTGAAATTACTACACATTTCTCCTTGTTAAGCATTTGGGCTTTTCAACACTGCAATATTCTTCAGATCAGAGTATAAGGAGTTAAAAAAAAATTATGGATCTTTTTGGCACCATTATTTGAGCCCTATCCTGTTGGATTCCTCTCTTCTCCCTTATTGCAGTCATACATATCATTTTTCAGAAGAAAAAATAAAATGAAATAAAAATTCTCGTGGACCCGACCCCCTTCGAACACCCTTATTTGGGCCTTACCCCATTGGATTCCCCTTGTCTCCCTAATTGTCGTGATACAATTCACCCATAACCCATTTTTTGTGTGGTCCCACCTATCTCTTTTCATTTTCCCTCTTCATCATGACCCACACCTGTAGCCAAGACTTGGAAGCTCGCTTCAATTCCTTGTATTCTAATTTCACAGAGACCCAACAAGAAGTGAGGCAGCTCGGTGCCAATTTTTCTACCATCAATAAAAAGATGCATTCCTCCATTGATGCCAAAATGGAAACCATCAAAAAGGACCTCGCTACCCATCTTGAATCCTTCAATACCCAACTTGCATCCTTCACTACGATGATTTGCGCCTAGCTACATATTCTTGTAGATCTTCCCTCCTTTGACCCACCTTTGCAATCCGAAGGTGAAACTTCCTCTAATTCCCAAACTTTTCATCCTCGTCACTTTCAATGCGACCTACGCATTCTGTGTGTGGATGTGACAAAATTTGATGGTTCATATCCCACTAGTTGGGTAACTCAAATGGAGCATCATTTCTCTTTGTATGGCATTATCGATGAGTTGGCCAAACTCTGGTATGGTGTTCTCAATCTAGATCAAGAACGTTGGCAATCGTGGCAATGGAGAAAAAATGCCTCCCAATGGTATGTGGATTTGACACAATTTGTGGTAGAGCTTTATGAATGCTTTGACATTAACACCAACCATTTAGATCGTTTGACAAAGTTGAAACAATTTGGCACAGTGGAAGACTTTATAGCCTCTTTTGAGCAATTGGCTTTCCGTACAGAGGGCATGTCTGATGTTTTTTTTCGAGAATGTTTTATCAGTGTGTTATAAAAATATTTTCCTCACCCCATGCAACTTGCTTAGAAGGCATTTTCCATTTCCCTATGCAGACTTGAAGTCCATTTTTGAAATTCCCAGAGCTACAAATCATATTTTTCCACATATGCACGCCTTAACAGCTATAAAACATGCGTATATGCATGTTGCACCATTACAACTTGCGTACATCGTGTTTTTTTCCCAAAATTAAAAAATGGTGCCGGGTTTCCATGTCACGTCACAAGATCCATGATCCTTGACCTTCCATATACTGGAAATGTTCCAACTCGGCCCTTAAGTTCCATTTGAAGGCTATAAATGAGTCATGACTCATATCCAAGCCGTGGAAGAACATAGAAGAATTCCACTTTGAGAGAAAAGTTACTCTGGAGAATATATTCACTTCATATTGAGTATGCATCCCTTTGTCCTTTTAAGTCTGAACACATTGTTCAACCCCCAAGCTCTTCCCTCTTTGATGGAGAACCTCATTGTCTCTCTTATATGAGATTTCCTTTGTTGGAGGATTGCAGTGGTGGAGGCTCGGCTACAAGGGACTTAGTTTCTCGGTTCCAAGACGTGTCGACACATAAGTTTGTCACTCATACACTTCTATTGATCACATTTTAATAGAAATACTCTTTTCTTGTCCAATTAATGTCTTGCAAATATTTGAATTGTTATTCCATGGGTGTATTTGTTATGAATATTGATGGATTATGCTATTATATGTGCTAAATTTATATATTATCACCATATTCTTGTGTATCTTGGTTGTTGAGGACAATTTGCAGGTATATAGCTTTGAGTCAAGTGGTCAACGATGGACTTCATCGAACATCCGGACGAGGTAGGATCTTTATCTTGCCTTGTTAGCATGTTTGTTTATATAACATATTTGAGATTAGAGTTGATTTCTGCAGTGATTTTCGTCTGTTGTGGTTTACCCCATGACATAGAGTGATTTTCCTCGTAACAAAATTGGCGACCATACTGGGGATAAAATCTTTTTTTCAGGGTTTGGAGTGTTTTTCTCTTTTGATTTCTCTCTTTCAGCTTGAGTTTCCTTGTCTTCTAATTTCTTGACAACCTATTTTCATTTTGAATATGATTTTCTTGGCATTATCCTTAACCTGACAGTGTTTTAATACACATACATAGTTTTTCCCTTGACAGACGCATACATACGTGAGTTGTCGTTCTATAGGGTGCGTACATACATGAATTTTTCCTAGACAGTCGCACACATCATCTGTGTTTGCTTGATTATTGAGTTTGGTGTTTGTTGGGTAGGTTTTGATGGTTGTTGTGTCTTCTTGGATCTTTGTCATGATTGTTAAGTCCCTCCAGAGTGATAGGAAACCTTTCTTTGGTTGAATTTTTAGGCGGTCTTTCTTTCTCATCATCTTTTTCATTGGTTGTCCTTGCGTCTTGGGCTGGGTGTTTTCTTCTTGATATCCTTCTTGGTTTGTCTCTTTTTTCTTACAGTAGGGTTCATATATCAAGTTGTTGTTCAGTCCTTGCATTTCATTTCTTTATATTGAAAATATGAAAAAATATACATTTTGCATTATGGCATTTGATCTTTTGGGTTCTTATTATTGATCTTGATACATGTATGGAAAGATTGCATCTTATTTGAAATTGAAAAGTTGAATTGAAAATTGAATTTTGAAAAGCTTATCATTTGATGAGAAATGAATTTAGGACCTTGCATTATATTCATATTCATTTATTTTACTTGCTGAGTCATAACATCATCAATTTCACGACCACATATTTTAAGTAAACAAATCCACTTAAAACAATGCTGATAAATTTAAAATTGATTAGAGACAATTTTATTTTCCAAGGTGCACAAACTAGCTTAAGATATAGAGCCTTGGAATAGGATTTTGTGAGTAAACTTCTCCAAGGCTATTAAACTCAACATATGTTTCCGACTAAGGGAGTGGTGAAATCCATTGTATAATTAGTGACGTTAGGAGGTTCCACTCACACCGAAGTTAAGCATGAGGTCACGCGAAGTTGGTTGCAGAGATATCCCTCTAATACCTTTTTAGCGTCAGAGATATTTTTGGGGATCTATTCGTATCTGAGGGTCTTTCTAGGTCCTTTACCTCTGTGAGAGGTGATGCTTCAAGATTTCAGGCTTTGTTATCCTGCCCATACGGTCGACTTGAATTATGATTGTTCACCTACGCATTGGTTATATCATGGTGGCTTTAGTTGCTTGACATAGGTAGCCACATAGGTTACTTGCAGGGGTTATTCTGCAGGTACCCTGGGTCAGATAAGGGTCAGACAACAAACAAACTTTATGGAGGATTACCTCTCTGGGGGATCTAGCCGACTAAACTGTTAAGCCCACGAGGGACCTTATAAATGATTTTGATACATCTGACCTTTTGAAGGGAGTCTCGGGCCCCTCTTGGGTGAGACATACCTACTCTAGTGAGGGAGGTCCCTTTTCAACCATTATATCTTGTTTTTGTGCATTGGCCTTTTGAATTTACTTGGGTTTTCTCTCTGATTATTAGTTGGCCTTAGAATTTTGTATTGCATTGTGAGTTTTCATTGCCATGCTTAGTGGAGCCCCCATGACTCCCTCAGTTACACTACCCAACACATGGCCTTTTCTCATTCCATGGGGATGAATCTTTTTGTATTTTCGAGTGGCACGCCCAATAATGATACTTAGCCAATACCTTGGGCCTCTAATCTTTTTTCTCATGGTATGCTAGACGTGTATTCGCACTTTCCATCCTTTGTCTTGTCGCCTTATGTGAATACTAGTTTTGGGTTTGGAGGCATGATGCCTCCGTATTCTCCCTTTTCGTTTGGTGGGAGTCATATCCCTCAACCAACTCTTATAGTAGGAGGTTGGAATATTCCTTCCTATGGATCCAATCCTAACTTCACTTTTTTAGGAGTAAGTACTCAAATGAGTGGTCATTCTACTTATTACACCTCGTCCATCTATCCTTCTTCTGCTATGTCGGTTCCTATGAATGATTTTCCCATGGCATACCTTTGTCTATCCTCTGGTGCTCCATCCAGGGGGAGTCAATTTTATAGTACGGGAAACCCCCTTCACGAAGTTCCTTCGTCTAGGGGAAACATGTATCCTCACCTGAGTAACCCTTGTCATGTCGCTTTCTCTTCGCAAGCAACTTCCTCGGTGATGATGCCCTTACAACCCTTTATGAATCAGTTTGGAGGAGGATACTTTCTTGCCAGACGCAGCCATGGTGTTTACCAGAACCATTCTTGGCCTGAAATTTCTCAAGACCATTATTTCCCAGAACCTTGGTCTCAAATGTAATAGCCAACCGTTGTGATTCCAGTCATTGCAAGTCATACTGGCATTATATCACCAACCTTTGCTAGTCATGTTGGAGATTGGTCGACAACCTCTGCAAGTCATGTTGAAGACCAACAAGAATCCACTGCAAGTCATGTTGGGGGCACAAATCTAGTCACTTATAGTCACACTACACATACATCACCAACCTCTGCAACTCATGTTGGAAATATGCTACTAGCCTTTTCAAGTCATGTTGGGAGCATGTCACCAGCCACTGCAAGTCATGTTGTGGGAATTCATATGATTGAGAAGCCTAGACGTGTAAGACTTAAGCCCGAGTTCCTTTGTAGGATTTGGAAAGGAGATCACCTTAATCATTTGTGCCCTGCTACTATTGTGGTACAAGAAGCGTGGTCCTTTCCTGGGGGCCCTTCAGGTTCCGAGTCGTCTTTGGTTTCCCAAAATTCTAGTCCTTCTTTGGTTGATACAACAGTCATGCTGATGCAATATTTAGTTGACACCCCTCTTCCTTTAGAGGGTGATGCATCTCTTGACCTTTTTGTCTCGCATCATGTTCAACCAACAGTCGTGTAGATGCAATCTTCGACCGACACCACTCCTATTTTTTTGGGTGATGTGTCTCTTGACCTTGTTGTCTCACATCCTTTTCAACCAATGGTTGAAGAAGTGATCATTCCAATGCAATGTTTGGTCGATCCCACTCTTCTTTTGGAGAGTGACAAGTCTAATGAAGTGACATTTCTGATGCAATATTAGGTCAATCCCACTCTTCTTTTGGAGGGTGATGTGTCCTTCGACCATGTCCTTAGTATTTATATTCATATACCTTCTGAATAAGGAAGAATTCTACTCTCTTCGAGTACACTTCCTCCAAGTCCCAGGGTGGTTTCCTTTTATTGGAATGATCTTGTAGAGCCTCGACTTACTTCTTCTACACCCTTCCAAATAAGGGGCATTCTTCGATATATTGTATATAAGGTAACCTATGCAAGTATTTTATCCTCCTCGAACTGGAAAGAATTGGGTTTTCCCAAGCTTGTGTCAACTATCTGTGAGTCATTGAATTTTGACAGAAGTTTTGCACGAGAGCCTTGGACTCGCCCATTATATGTTTCTTAGAACAACATTCACGAGTATTGTTTAAGCTCTTTTCCGACTCTCTCAAAAAGYGAAAAGTTTGTCAAGAGAACTTGTCTCTTTCACACTCATTAATTGGATCTGAAAGGACGTCTATTTGGTGTCAGTTTAACCCTTTTTCGGATCGAGTAGATTAATTTCTAAAAATGAATAATCTAGTCATTAGTGGCTAGAAGAGTTCTCATGGGTATTGTTTTATACTTTTTTGGGCCTAGGGGACTAAATTTACGAAAAAAGAAAATTCTTTGGAGTTAAGTTGTAATTGAATCTCATTCTCTTGCTTGCAGTATTGAACCTATTGTCAGTTCCTTCTTTCGAATTATAATCCTATTATCTCAGCAGTTTGCATCATCATCCAAGGAGACCCTTGTTTATATCCTTTGTAGTTTGACACCCTGTACCACAAGAGAAAACATTCCCCTGAGTGTCCATGTCCTTCATGCACCTCCTTGCATTGAGAATAGGTATGTTACACTGTTGGAACTAGTTGCTTACTCGTGACACTCATTTCCTCCTCTGTATCATAACATTCATTTGTCTATGAAAAAACAAAAAAAGACGGGCGAGAAAAGAATATTATCTCATGTTGGTAGTAGTCGTGTCACCTTTGAATAGAGAATTTTTTATTGAGTCCACTTGTCATCCAAAGTTTGGGTTTAGCATGAACTTAGGAATTTGAGATCATTACTCAAAGTTTAATCCTCCGCCTGGTTACTCTTCTAGTCCTTATGGAGAGTTTGATTGGTGCCTCCCGCATCACAAAATTTCATTATCAAGTCTATGCTACTGGAGTCCTCCATATGTCTCATGCTATTATTCAAAGGATGTCTATAAGCCTGTGTCGACCATTTCTCATAACTCTTGACTTTGCATGTTGGCCATACCCTCAATGTGTCTCAGAGTTACATGAAGTTGTAGTCCTACCGTGCACCTGGTCATACTTTCATTATGGGTAGGTAACCTTGAACCCAACAGTCGACATCTCCTCATTGGTCGTTGACTGGGGTGTTTCCCTTATGTTTGATGGCAAGAAATATATTCACACATTCAGATTCATGCAGTGTCTTGGATTCCATTAGCCTTATTGGTGGTTTCCTCTCCTTTTTCGACAGTTTTCCTTATTGGTTGTTATTCATAGGGTCTTTTCCGTGCACTGCTTGCATCTGGTGCATGCGAAAGATGCACAAGGTCGTTGGTTCGTGAACATGTTCTTCATATGAGTTCATCCAAATCATCAAGTTATTTCTTTGTACCTTGTGCTGACTGATGAGATATGCCTTAATGTTCTCCTTTCAGTGGGTCTCCTTCCATCAAATTCAACTCATCTATTCCAAAAACAAGGCCTAGAGTCCTATGAGTACCTAGAGGATTGTAGTCATCAGTGGCAGGTTCTCTCGCCATTGACAGTTGGGAATACATCAATGTCTCCTGATCGATGGATTCTTCAAGTGTTCGATCTCAAATCTTGTATTCACACTTGTAAGAATGTACTCAGTGCCTTGATACTTACTTTCATTATCGATAGGTTGTCTCGCATTTATTAACGATATACCTTAATGATCAGTAATCAAATGAAGTCTCATTGTGTCTGAACTCAACTCCTTTATTCACATGATGTAGAATTGCACCTTTGGCGAATCGTGTAGAAGACTTGAAGACATCAGTTCATAGTCGCAACTTTCCTGAGCTACTATTATCATTCATTGGACCAGTACCTATATGACTTCAGTGATCATGGGAGATCAAATTGTACTCCATTATATACAAATATCTTCTGATTGATTTTGAGATTGGTTTTCACTGGGCCTTGTACATGACCTTGACTCCTATGGCATGTATCTACCTTTGTATTTCCTATTCATGGCCATGAAAAACTGTTTGGTATATTTCCACATGGATCTGCAGTGTAATTCAAATTGGCAGCCATGTGTACAAAGTCATTATGGATTGTAATATTCTTATGAACAACTAGTTCATCCAGTTGGGTCTCCATTACTCCACTTCTGGGAATCATAATGTATTTCGGCCATCGCATATACTCCTCTAACCTCACACATTAGGGGGCATATGTTATATCAAGATTTTCCTCACCCCATGCAACTTGCTCAGAAGGCCTTTTCCATTTCCCTATGCACACTTGAAGTCCCTTTTTACATTCCCAGAGCTAAAAATCATATTTTTCCACATATACATGCCCTAACATCTATACAACATGTGGATACACAGGTTTCATCATTACAACCCGTGTACATCAGGTTTTGTGCCCAAAATTAAAAAATGGTGTTAGGTTTCCATGTCACGTCATGAGATCCATGATCCTTGACCTTCCATAAACTGGAAACGTTTTGAATCAACCCTTTAGTTCCATTTGAAGGCTATAAATGGGCCATATCCAAGCTGTGGAAGAAGGGAGAAGAACTCAACTTTGAGAGAAAATTTATTGTGGAGAAATTATTCACTTCATATTGAGTCTGCATCCCTTTGTCCTTTTATGTCTAAACACATTGTTCAATCCCCAAGCTCTTCCCTCTTTGATGGAGAACCTCATTGTCTCTCTTATATGAGCTTTCCTTTGGTGGAGGATTGAAGTGGTGGAGGCCTAGCTGGAAGGGACTTAGTTTCTCGGTTCTGAGACGTGACGACACAAAAGTTTGTCACTCATGGATTTTAAGGAATTAACCATGCAATTCCACAAAGAGGGCCAACAATAATAGTTCCAAGGCATCATCATCAGTTCCCCGTAGATCATTAGTTCCCATCGCATGGAAAATCTCCTCAAAAAACATCATTCTGACATTATTGCACAACTCCATGCCATTCAAGACACTGAGACACCCTTTGTGCCGCAAGACCTCCAATACATCCTCTCCAAACATCAAGTTGTTTTTTCCAACCCCTAGGGACTTCCTCCTTCCCGTGGTGTTCATGATCATTCCACTCCCATTGTCCTCAATAGCCTTCCTCCCAATATCTGTCCCTATCGTCATCCCTTTTCCCAGAAAAATGAAATTGATAAAATTGTTCAAGAATTGCTCACCATAGGTGTTATCCGTCCTAGTACGATCCCCTACTCTTCTCCTGTGGTCATGGTCCTTAAGAAAGAATGTTTTTGGCACATGTTTCTTGACTTCCATGCCCTCAACAAACTCACCATTAAAGACAAATTTCCCATTCTTGTCATTGAAGACCTCTTGGATGAATTAAGTGGTGCCCAGTTCTTTACTAAACTTGATTCGTTATGGCTACCACCAGATACGTATGAACGAGGTTGACATTCCTAAGACTGCCTTTCGAACTCATGAGGGCCACTATGAGTTTTTGGTCATGCCCTTTGGCTTGTGTAATTCCCCCTCCACTTTGCAAAGCCTCATGAATCATGTCTTTCATCCTTTTCTCTGACATTTTGTCTTAGTTTTCTTTGATGATATCCTCATCTATAGTAAAACCTAGACAACCCATCTTTCTCATGTGGATCGAGTTCTTCAAACAATCTAAATGTGATTTTGAAGCCTCGGAAGTCGAGTAATTGGTTCATATTGTTGGCAAGGAAGGTGTTGGGGTGAATCCTAAAAAGATTGAAGTTATTCAGGATTGGCCTCGCCCAAAGACTCTCAAAATCTTGTGTGGATTTATGGGTTTAACAAGTTATTATCGCAAGTTTTTTAAGAATTATGGAAATATTTTGGCACCTCTCACTGCTCTCCTTAAAAATAATTCTTTCACTTGGACTCTCGCAGTTGATCAAACCTTTCAAACCTTGAAGGCGACCGTGTGCACCACTCTATTCCCGGCCCTTCCTGATTTCACAAATACCTTTGTCCTAGAATGTGATGCTTCTAGGAGAGGAATTGGAGCAGTCCTTATGCAAGATGGTCTGCCTTTGGCCTTTACTAGCAAACAACTCTTAGAGCGACAATTGGGAAAATCAATCTATGAAAAGTAAATGTTGTTTATTCTACATATAGTGGATCTTTGGCGCCCTTATCTATTGGGGAAACGCTTCCAAATTAAGACAGAGCATCAAAGCCTCAAGTATTTTCTGGAACAATGCCCTTCCTCCCCGGAGCAACAAAAATGAGTGACTAAGCTCTTTGGATATGACTATGAGATCATTTACAAGAAAGGAAAAGACAATGTGGTTGTTGATGCACTTTCAAGAAAATATGAAGATGAAGGGTCCCTTTTTTCTCTCTCCTTCATTGTACTAGATTGGATCCAAGATGTTTGCTAGGAATGGCTACACAATCCCAAATTTTTTCATCTAATCCAACAATTGCAGGCCAATTCTCCAGTTTCCCAAGGGTACTCTTGGTACAGTGATGAGCTTCACTACAAAGGTTGTTTGTATTTAAGTAAATATTCACAACTTAAATCCACGATACTTTTTGAGCTTCATGCTACACCCACAATTGGGCACTTAGGGTTTACCAAAACCTATGACCGAGTCAAACGTTCTTTTTTTCTGGGATGGTATGAAACAAGACGTCCACAATTTTGTGGTAGAATGTGATGTTTTTCAATGAAACAAGGGAGAAATAGTCAAAGCTCATGGCACACTACAACCCCTTCTGATTCCACCTACTATTTGGAGGGATATCTCTATGGATATTATTGAGGGATTACCTAAATCGAGCAATAAATAAGTCATCATGGTGGTAGTTGATCGTCTTTCCAAGTATACTCATTTCTGTGCTCTTCAACACCCATTTACAACCTCCAGTGTGGCTCAACTTTTCATGGATCGGATCTTCAAGCTTCATGGCATGCCTCATTCTATTGTTTTTTATCAAGACCCCACTTTCACCAACAATTTTTGGAAAACATTGTTCGAGCTACAAGGCACCCAATTGCATCTCAACATATCTTATCATCCCCAAACTGATGGTCAAACTGAAGTTGTCAACAACTGTTTGGAAACATATTTGAGGTGTTTTTCATCAGAAAGGAAAACTCAGTGGGATCAATGGTTACCACTAGATTAATGGTGGTACAACACTTCTTTCCATACAACTACCTGCATGACTCATTTTGAAGCATTATATGGACAAAATCCACCATCAGTTCTCTCATACCTTCTAGGTGTCTCGAAGGTCCCTGCGGTTGAACAAATGCTTACAGCTCGAGAGGATATTCTCCGTACCCTCAAAGAGAATTTGGTCATGGCCCATAATCGCATGAAGCAATAGGCAGATCAAGGTCACTTTGAACGTCAATTTGCAGAAGGATACCAGGTGTTTCTTTGACTGCAACCTTATAAGCAAAATTCCCTCAAGGCTGGCCATTGTCAGAAATTGGGGCCCAAATTCTATGGTCCTTATACCATTCTCAAGCGTGTGGGATAGGTGGCCTATCAATTAGCTTTGCCTAGTCATTCTAATCTCCATCCTATTTTTCATGTTTCTTGCTTAAATAAGGTGATTGGAACTAAGTGCCAAACTCAAACCAAACTTCCTGAGTTGGATGAAGAAGGCTCCATCTGGTTACAACCAAAAGAATTTTTGGACCAACGTGGGCATTATATGCGTAAGCACACCATCAAGGAAGTGTTAGTCCAGTGGAAAGATACAATTCCAGCAGATGCCACTTGGGAACCAACTACCATTTTGCAACAATTTCCTCATCTCAAGCCTTCCGCACAATGTTGGTTTTAAGGAGGGGGCATATTAGGGACCTAACCTCCCTAAACCCTCACATATGTAGAACAATATATTTCCATGTAACAAAATCCAATATTAATAAGGCCTAGCAATAAGGAAGAATAAGTCAAATGTAAGAAGACCTAATAGAAGCTTCCACTTCTAGAAGGATCTTCCTCTAGATTGTTCTTTTGGATACACATATTTAGTATAAATAGGAGTAGAGGGTATGAGAAGTTTTGTCTTGGATATTATGTAATAGAGATCTTCTCTGCTAGAGGTTTCCCCCTCGAAGAGGCAAGTGAACATTGCTATCATTAATCAAGGTGCTCTTTCTGGTGTTATTATGGTATTTTTCTGGTATTGTTCTGGTTATATCATTGTTGCTCTGCCATTTCTATGCTAAAATATTTATGCTCTGCATACTCTTTTATATCTGGAATACTACATTAGAGATCCCCTTTCTCTATAGGTTTCTTTGAATTTTGGAAAATGTTTCAGCTTGGTTTCTCTGGTCTACAACTACTCGTTAAAAGGGATAAATTGTAGCCTCCTTGAAACATCATCTTACTCCTCAATGATGGCCTTAGTCTTCAGGTCATAAAGGTTGTTAGTTGTCTACCATATCCACATAGTAAGGTCGTGAAAAATTGAATGAAATCTTCCCAACAAATAATCCATTGTTTGTGTCCTTTGGGCTAAGGCATCAAGTTCCAAATCCTCTTGATGGCTTCAATACAAGACACTTATTTCAAATCGGAAGTGCTCAACATAAATCTTGTATTCTAAACATTGGGTTTGCTAAGTGACAAGAAATAGAGAAAACAATGGGTCAATAGTGGAATGGGGCGAGATCCCCAAGGACTTGTATCAACCTTCTATGGTCATCTTCAAAGAATAAACTTTGTTGAGATGACATGGCCCTATCTAATATTTTCAATGCTACCTTAAAATATTTCTAGAAATTGGACCAGCTAAACCACAATTCAAGGTTATCCTTGCAAGAAAACTTGTTGGGGTCATACATGTCAAGTCTAACGCTTTACACTATTTTGAGCTATATATTCCCTTGTTTTCATATAGGAAGGGGACACACCCTCCTCGTATTTTTTAGTCTCGACATTGTTAAAATATCCACATATCAATGAACATGCCTTAGGAATATTTCCAACCAACCACTCCCATAAAGCCATTATTCATCTACATCATTTGGAGCATAGATATTGGCCAATCCTAGCACATGGCCTTGGAAAATAAACATCGTCCATACAACATTGTTCAAGGGATCAATTCCAAGTTAAATAATTTCAACTCCTAGATTTGGGGAAATTAGAGTTGTAACTCCACCTTTACCTTCAACATGATAAGTATAGAAACAACAAAGTTTGGACATATTACCCAAAGGGTTGACTTAGGTATTAAATATGATACTTTGAATTCTTTCAAACAATGAATATCAAGCTCTAAAACTACATTTCCACTTCTCTATATCATGGATTTGCAATAGGGGAATATAAGGACCCACACATTCCATGACACTGCCTTCAATGCAAATTTTCAAAGTGGTAATCAATTGTCTCCTTATCTTCCCACCTTGTTAGAGAATCAAAATGATTTTGAGAGGTCACATTACGCATCTTAGGCAAGAACAAATCGTTTGGTTTTGTTTCATGTACTCTTTTAAGAATATTCAACACCAACATCTCATGGAAAAGCATCCAATCCTAGGGGTGGATACTTGTAGAGACCGTAAAATACAAAATTTGATACAAGTTGACATATAATTCCTTTCAATTTGCATAAATAATTCAATCACCGGCATATAAGTAAAATATTCAGCAGAGATTAAAATCTATCTACAACATGAAATAACTCAGCCATTCATAATAAAAAAAATACCTGCTTCTGATGCTAAATCTCGTTGCTTGGGTTGGTCCAATGCTGAAGTTGAAACTGTGTCAAACACTGCCCAAAACTATGTTTCCTCCCTGCCAGCTAGGAGCATCATGTCCGGCTTCCTAGCTCCAGGATACCGTAAGGATATCCTGGCCCCCGTGCCCAAAATCCCCATCAAACCGGTTCCCCCTACTTTTGATTCACCAAAGTCCACCAAAATCAAACTCCACACACCAAAAATCCCCACAGAGAAATCTCCCCCAGAAATATATCCTCCTCCCCCCGAAAGAATGATCCCCCTTCCCGTAAGACTCCTCCCATCATATCCCCTCTTCACCGACTCTCTCCCCCTCATTAATTTCCTTATCCCTTTATTCATTATCTTATCCTCTTATTTAATGTCTTGTCCTTTTATTTAATGTTTCTTATCCTTTTATTTAATGTTTCTTATCCCCTCCGTATACGTAAGTCTTTAATAAATTAAATTATTAACCCCTTTAACTTATTACCCATGTCATTGAATGTGATATGTAATCAATTAATTAATCAAAAGTTATAAACAATTAATTAATAAATAAATATTTAATTAATATTATTAATGCTAATCAATATTTAATTAAAACC
>SNQJ01S0010636.1:100617-122512 GCA_010110895.2 Picea sitchensis | reverse complement strand
AAAACGGGTTTGAAGGACAGTCCGGCGGAAGTGGCGGGGGACCGTCCCGTGATTTCGTTGGGGAGATCCCGTGTCGGGACTACTTCTTACTTGCAGTGGCGACGGGCTGACCTTGGAAGCTAAGCTGGGGACTCGTAGCCCCAATATCTTGAGCACCGGGCAGTTATTTGGTGGAATTAGAAGTTGAGACACACATCTAGTTAGGGGGTGGGAAATAAAATACTTAAGAAAGTACATTAGTTGCATAGATCACTTTGTGTATGTTTGGGGGAAGTAGATGTATCGATAGGCAAACACACTTTGTGATAATCTCATTGCTATATCTTTTCTCTTGCAACTAATTGTCTTTATCTTTCATGTTGGTGTGACACACTGGTTCATTATCATTGATATATCTTGTTGATAAATTGTTGTTGTGGTGTGGATAGAGTAAGTGATTGAGTATCCCACTTGGGGAGGCATCACTTGCTTTGATCCTTAAGTGCTTGAGTGGGTAGTTGCCAGTGAAGGCAATCCAAGTGGAGTAAGTGCCACTTGGGGCATGCTTGGCCTAGGGTGTAATTGATTCTATCTCTTGTATATCTTGTGTATTTGTCTATCTTGTATTTAGTCTGTATATCTTGTATATTGTTGTAAACTTGTAACACTTTAAAATTAATCCTTGTAACGAAACACCCTTAAACGTAGTTGACCCCATAGCCCAACATTAGGCACTAGTCATCAGTTGACTTAGGGAAAGAGTTGACTTACATTTAAACAGAATTGCACTTGCATTCTTTGCTTGTCATTCATGGAAGCTGGATTTTATGACGCTGACGAAAATTAAAAATAACTCCTAGAACACTTAACATAAAATTTAATTAGCAACTTAGGGACAACCACTGTTGAGTTTTGGATACCTTGGAAAGTGGTCCCCATGTGTTTTTTGAGTCTCCCTAGAAGCACAAAGGGAGACTTACCCTCATGCTTTACTTTATGATTCTAATTTCACTTTGACTTAGGGGCTTTAAGTCAAAAGTGAAATATAATCACATAAGTTATAAAGTGACAATTAATTCAAAAAAATCTTAAAAAAAAAAAAAAAAAAAAAAAAAAAAAAGAAGAGAGAGAAGTGGGTTTCATGGTAGGATATTTAGTCCAATCATCCAAAATTGATTAGACTTGGTAAGATCTAATCTAGGCCATTGATCTTTTAGGGTTGGGATGAGACAAGGAAAAAAGTACATTTGGAGACTCGTCTTCACTTGAGACTTGGCGAGGAAGAGAAGGAGGCTCTCTTGAGGAGGAGAGGGTTTGCACTTCATGAGGTTTGAGCCAAAACCCTTGGAGCTTCAGCTTGTAGTCTGGAGAGCTTAGTGGATGCATGGTGAGCTTATCCATGGAGCCACACTCATCATCTTCTGTTAGAACATTTGCATGGAGGAGAAGCATCACGAGAGGAGGAGAGCACCATTATTCTGATTGCTCACGGGAAGCAGTTCTTGTCCAGGAGATCTGAGAGAATTACGAAGCGGAGGAGGAGGAAGCTAGGAGGAGGCACACACTCATGAGTGAAGATTTCCCAGTCAGTTTATTTTGTGGTGATTTGCACAGATGGAAGTAGCATAGGTTGAGGATATTTGGCTGACTACACAGCAAATCTGCTTGGAGAGTTTTCAACTTCAGCCAGTTGCAGTGGAGAGGCGACCTGGAGAGGACATTCTGGCTAAGGAGGGTTTCTTCATCGGACTTAGGAGAGCTTGGCCCTCCGGTTGATTGAGAGGCAACTTGGGAAGGCACCTTTGTTTTAGTCTCTTCTTCTTCGGATCTACGATGCAAGTCATTAGGAGCTTACTGTATGTATCTGAGTTCCATTGTGCATTACATGTCTCTTTGCTTTAATCATTACTTATGAAGCAGATATCTAAAGCTGGTTTTTTTCCCAGTTTCATCGGTCATTGACCAAAAATACATGTCAAATTTTATTTGAAATTTTAGAGCTGCTTATTTTGGGAATTTCAAGAGTAGTGTTATGTGTTTTAAGTATTATTGCATGTGCTAACATTGTAACGAGAAAAACACTTGCAAGGGCACCTTAAATGACATATACAAAATATTGAGCGTAGAGTACATGGCGGCCTGTCCTAAAAACATAGCAGAAGGGACGCCAGCAGTTGAAACTTTAAATTACATCCTAAGGTCCGAAGAACGGACAGCAAAATTAAGCAATCCTCAGGACCTGAGATATTTGACAAACCCCCTTGAAAGCTTCCCTAGGAGTAAGCCTAGAAGGAAGAAGTTCGAATCAAGGTGGCCAGGTGTGGGGCGGGAACTTAAGACATTGTATACTCAGAGGCACACACTAAGTGGCACGGACTCCAGCTCCATTTGCAAGTGTGCATAGGGCGACAACAAGTACAAGTAATAAAAGAACTGTGGTATATTTTACATTGGAAGTTCACAGTGTTGGTAAAAAATAGACCGAACAAAGTATATACATATGGGCATGACAATTGGTTGATGATCCTCGACCCACAAAGCTAATCTCTACAGGCTTCATTAACAAGAGAAATTATTTAATAGCCAAAGCTTCGACCCAAAAATGGAATGTTGCTGCCCAACAAAGAGATCACAGCCCCGAGCAAAGAGATCGGCCTCTAACAGTCCAGAAATGGCCCAGCCAAGAGAGAGACAGCCTTAGTCTAGAAACAGTCCATCCAAGAGAAATGTGGCCTCTAACAGTCCAGAAACGATGCAGCCTAGAGAAATGCGGCCTCTAACAGGCCAGAAATGGCCCAGCCAAGATTAATGTGGTCCACAAGAGAGAATATTCTCCCAACAATGAGTTAACTCATCCTCTAGTTGAATGAAATCGGCCCCCAATTCAAGAAAAACACAGCCACAAAACCAAAAATTACCCTACTTAAGCAAAAGCAATCCCAACACATGAAACCCAACTGCCAAATGATGAAATACTCAACCACACTGAAGCCTGATAGAATAAATCCCGGAATGATCCACCCTCTCACATGTTCATTTGGGTGGATAGCCTCACCACCAGAGCAATCTCAATCTCCTTCTCTAGTATTTTTTTTGTGTCCTAGAGTCAAAGCCACAAGAGCTCTCGGTTCATTTTTGTAAAATAACAATTGCATAATGAGAGACGATGCTCTCCTTCTCCTTTATTTCCTCGTTGACCCTTTTACCCTTTTACTTTATTAAAGTGAATTTATAAAGTTATGTACTTGATTGTTCAAGTCACTTTTTAATTACTAAATGTCATTTTAAAAAGGTTACTTTTCTTCCCGATGACATTAAATAATTAAGTCATCCCCTTTTTCCACTGACTAGCCTCGAGAATCACTTAAAACTATTAAGTCATCATCTGGAGAGATGTTAGGAAAGGACATTTATAGTCCTCTCTTCATAGAGATTGCTTTGTCCTCAGCACACCTGAGATAGATATTTGCAAGATCTAGTCACTTCCCATGTGGCATCTCTGTGGAAAATCTCACTGATGAGAATTGCTCTCGGATCACCCTGTATCTGTCTCCTCTCCATACCTCCAAAACCTCCAGGAACCAACACTAAGCTGCCACTCATCAATCCCAGGTAACTTCTGTAGAAGAAGTGACTGTTGTCCCAATGCCTTCTTGAGACACGAGGAAACTTGAAGCTTGTGTAAGATCTTGCTTCCTTAAAACAGCTCAAACAAACTACTACCAACTCTCAAGAATCACCTTTTCTGAGGACCATGAAGAGTGTCTTAAGCTTTCACACCACTTTTCTTTAGTGAAGATTGTCTGTATGGCTGTATCTTCAAGAATACCAAGTCTCCCACTTAGAAAGTGCGCTCGACTCTGTGCCTCTCTGCATAGATCTTCTACTGGTTCTGGGCCATCCATAGAGTGTCATCAGAGAAGTCTTGAGTTTTGACTCTTGGTGATCCTATCCTTGGCTTTGGGAGCCTTGATATCCCTAAACGCCAAATCAACAAATGAAAGAGCATCATAGCCATATAATTTGGAAGGAATGAGGTCATACCAATGGACATGTGGAAGTAAGTGGTGTTATAACAATGTTTGCTAGCGTAACCATGATATATATGACACATAGTTATGCAAATACTCCTCAATGTTGAAATAATGTAATTGTGAAAAACATTCTTATTATTATTTTATTGGTTAAATTCCCCAGTGAGGATTAATCATGTTAGTAATTGTATAGGGACCAAATCCCTTTTACTTGGTTGTCATGGATGATACAAAAGGATAGAACTAAAAGTCGGCCCCAATGGGTCTAATGGAAGACCCATAATTAATTAAAGGTGGGTTTACCCACCCGAGGTGAAGAATTGACCCACACCCGGTTAGCTGACCTTTCACCGTGCCCGATCTGATATCATCCTAGAGGCTAGCGCCTCACTTCAAACACACAATTCACTTGCTCATTCTCTTATGAAGTGGTACAGTCTTGGTTGGAGAGAGGAGAAGAGTGGCGCATCTTGGGGAGGACTAACTCGTATTAGCTTACAGAGTTATCTCTTGAACATTGTACATAAGCTATTGCAATGCAGGAAGTTTTCTTTGGGTTTTCTCCCTAGGGTTTCAGGATAAATGTTGTGTCTCTTGTGAATGTGTATTTCTCATTGATCTTGTACTTATGATGCTCTTATCTATTGGAAATGCAAAGAACACTATAATATTAGCATAAACATTAACATGGTATGAGGAAGGCCTTGTGGAAGGAAGCTGTTGCAAAGAGGAAGCATCACTATTCCATTACCAAAAATTAGGGTTTTGCAAAGTAACTCTTTTCAGATCCCTAAACATCTAGGCTAGCCCCTCCCCAAAGGATCATTTTGGCATCTTCAACACACATTTCCAGTGGCTAGATCTCACATGAGAGGTGACCACAGTTTCTATAGAAACCACCCAGCTTGAAGCATGGTACCGATGCGAGAACCGAGCCTGGTGTCAAAATCGCGGATCAGTTTGAGAAGGGGTAAAAGTGGATTCAATCGAGAAATTTTCTTAACTAACTTCACTTCAGCTCGGCGCTATCCACGGATCGAAATTTCAAAATTTAGAAGTTTGAAAAATAGGAGTTTCCCTCATAAAACTTGCCTAAGTTCTTGATTCTGATTCTGATCCAAGAACCGATTCTTGATTCGCGATGCAGTATTAGCGATTATGGATTTAAGTACTGTTGCGATTCTTTTGTTAGTAAAACATTACCAATCATTCGCAGTTTGGTAATGATTCACCGTTGCTACGAGATGGAACCCCACTACATTCCTTATCGTCATACATATGTACTTACATATTTTTTAATGGTTAAACCCTAAAAAGAGTATTTAGGAGAAGGGATCTCTTGCCAAAGATCCAAAGGATTTGAATCAACGACAAGAGGAATGATGCAACCCAGGTGTGATTATTAATATACATCTATTTATCATGACATTATCTCAATTAATGGTGTTGCATATGGAAGCTATGATCAAATTATTAGAAGGATTGAAAAATTGATCATAGGCTTATCCTCTAACCAACCTTTTGTCAAGATAGAGTATTATCTTAGTACAAAAAGATAGGTTGAAAGATATAATCACTTGAGTACAGAGGACACCGGAAGAAAAGCAAGCACTCCTCTTGAGAGAAGACAAGGCTCCAGGTTTGATTAATGAAAGATTCAAAGGTACACATGACAAACTAATGACTTTAGTTGAATGTAATCGATGGCTTAAAATGTTATACTTGATAACATGTGAGAATATTTTGTTTGATATGACTAACACCTCTTCTATGAGAAAACACCATTGTGTTAGTTGGTGCCATGGAAGAATGCTTGGTCACAACACTAAAGAGAGTGCTGAACTCATTTATGTGCATATTCCTTACCTTTTAATCTTTGCTAAATTATAAGTAATAAGCTCTAGGAGCTACTGTGATAGTTGTTAGATTGCTATTGCTTTATATTATAAGAATATTATTCTTGCTTGTTGTTTGGTGGACCTTGCTCGAGATCACATGTAGGGAAGCTATAGAGAGAGAAGGTTGACAGCGTGCTAAAGATCCTCATAAATGAAACGAAATCATCGTGGAAAGAAGAACAGGTCCCTTAAATTTGCCATGACCCATTATTGAAGAATCATGTGAACTCAGAAGATGGCTCACATCAACCTTCTGGCCTTCGCATACATATGCATACGTCGAGGAGGTTTACGAGGAACTCAAAGTGACCATGAAAGAAGTACTCGATGGATGTGCACAAGGAAAACGTCAAGAACCTTACATTCAGAAGAGGGACTGACAAAGCGAAAGGTCCTAAAGGCCTCCCATTCATTCCCGGATGTATGTATTGTCTGCATCATCCTCAATAATGGGTATGTATACTATGTATCATTCATTAATGAGTATTCTCGTAAGACCTGGTTGTATTTTTTTTAATCTAAAGATGAAGTGTTCAAGAATTTCAATTAATTCAAAGCCTTGATAAAGAGAACCCTTCTCTAAGTAAGATTAAGATACTCAAATTAGGATAATGGGAGAATATGCCCCAAAAGAATTAGAGTGAATATCTGCCAAGATGTTGGGATCAAAGATCTCCAACAAACTGATTATAGCCTAAGCGGAAAGCAGACCATCTTTGGAAGTATGAATCAAGATCTTCCTATGTGCTTATGGGTAGAAACAACAATGGTAGTTGTTTATGTGCATAACCGATTGCCCCATAGTGCACTTGGGCTCAAGACATCGAGAAGAGATGTTCACATGGAAAGAAGCTAGAAATTAAAAGCCATCTCAAAATATTTGTTTGTCTGGTGTTTGTACAAGTATATCGAAAGAAAGAGAACAAAGTGGAACCCTTAGGAAAGAAGGAAATATTCGTGGGACATAGTGACTCATCCAAAGCCTACAAAATATACATACCTGGTCACATCCATATTGAAATTAGTAGGGACACGACCTTTGATGAATAAGCAACACATAAGAAATCAAGAAGATGCCGACTTAAAGAAGTATATGAAGAGAAAATCGTAATCCCCAGAGTTACAGAATCAACGAGGGAGGTTCCTCATTTTTGCAGAACCACGGTAAGGGAAATTCGTAACTTCCCACTGATAAAGGGAGAACTTCAAAGACCATAATGTAAGTAAGAAGTTTAAGACACTCTATATTGACCTTCTCCCATAAAAGAAACTGGCGAACTGAAGTTTATTCCAAGATGGGAGAAATATGAGTGTCAGAGGAACCTCGAGGCAATTGAAAAAAGACGAAGCAAATACTCGATTACGGCTTTGATAGCCAGTCTCCAGATGAAAGAGCCTACTTGCTGGAAAGAAGCCATTAAGGAAAGAATGGGAATCATGATGATCAAGATGGAATTATCATCAAAATGGCTCTTCAGATAAAACATCGCTGTTGATGAGTATTGAAGCCTCAAACAAGATTTAAACTTGTGACTGCTCCAGGAAAGGAAGGAATGCGACTATGAAGAGGGCATTCGCCACAGCCTTGAATAAAAACCAAGAACCATTATAAGCTCTTCTTTGCTAAAAGATGAAATGGAAATTTTAGGATAGATGTGAAAACGACTTTTGAATAGTGTCATTAAGAAGAGGAAGTATCATAGAGCAACCCCAAGTTTAGGTTGAAGAACTGATCTCTTAATGCATTCGTTGAAAGAAAGCCTTATCTCTTGAGGATTGAAGCAGCTCCACGGGCTTGTGCTGGCCCGATATAGGCAATGCTTGATAGGCCCAGAGCTACAGATAGCGATTCAAATCTCTGTAAGTCACTTTGAAAATGAGTGGTAATACTACAATTAACGTATGTGGATGACTTACTATGGCTGGGAAGAAAGACTCATGTTGAATATGAGAACTTGCCTCGTTTGATATACCTTGGCCTAATGCATTACCCAGAGTCTTGAAGTGCGGTGATGGAAAGAATCTTCATAACCGGGGAAGTACCGCGGTCGAAATCCCAAAGGGTCGACATGTTGAAATACAAGTCCATGAATACACCCATGGAAGCAAGGCATTAGTGCGATGCGCCGTCGGTTGATAGATGCCACTCTGTGGAACTGGCGGTTGTTGGACGATGTACTGACGAACACGGACCGGACATCTGTTTCGCGGTGGCTGAGTCAGTTTACGGTGACCTGGGCGTGTTCATTTGGTGAGCAAAACATTTGATGAGGTACCTTGAGGGTACGATGGATTATGGTCTCGGCTATGATGGAAGTCATGACTTCACATTGAGTGGATATCTTGATGCAGATTGGGCAGGAAAACGTTGCTGACAGAAAAAACACTACCGGATGCTGTTTCAGTATGGGAACAGCTATGATCTCATGGCAGAGAAAGAACCGGTGTTGCTTTCGTACGGTAGGCATGCCGCGTAATTGCTTGCGTTGCTGAAGCTATATGGCTGAAGTTGGCGGCGAACCTATTTAATTGGAGATGAAACATGGCGATTCTATGTGACAATCAAAGGCTGCATTAAAATGTGGAAGAATCCTGTGTTCCATGTTAGGTCGAAGCACATAAAGATCAGCTATCATTTCATCCGCCCCGACAGCAAATCTGAGAGAACTGCCAAAGAAGCTCAGTACATTAAATGGATAGATAGGATATTTGGCCGTGATACAATATAAGCCTCTATCACCGTGTAAGGTTTGAACACTTTGAGATAAACAGTATTGTCGGACCGCTACTGAAAGGAGTAGATGTATTCCTTGCTTTTGACCTGTTGTTAGACGTAAAGAAAGACTAGGTCATCACTACGACCTCGTTGTTAGACATAAAGCATGATGTCGTGTGATCTTTTCTTCTGACCTCATTTTGTTAGGCGTAAAGCAGATGAGTCATTGCTTCTGTCTTCGTTGTTAGGCGTAAAGCATGGCCTTTAGTGTCGATCACTGCCGACACCGTTGTTAGAGCGTAAAGCAGATGTAAATCATGCTTCGACCTGTTGTTAGATGTAAAGAAAGATGTTGTGTTCCTTGCTTTTGACCTACCTGTTAGATGTAAAGCAAGATGAGTCATGTACCGACCTGGCTTGTTAGGCGTAAAGCTGTATTTGTGTGATCCTTAACCGACCTCGTTGTTGGGCGGCGATAAAGCAAGATGAGTTCTTCATACGACCGTGATGAGCGTAAAACATAGCCAGGTAGATTCACCTTCCGACCTAGTTGTTGGGCGTAAAGCGAGATGTTGATGTGTTCTTTGTTTCTGACCTCGTTGTTAGGCGTAATGCAAGAGCGTTGATGTGTTCCTTGCTTACGACCTCGCTGTTAGGCGGCAAAACAGATAGTCATGCTTTTGACCTAGTTGTTAGGCGGAAAGCATGGCGTAGTTCCGGCACGGCCGGTTGTTAGGCGTGGCGAGATGATGATATTATACAGCCGACTGGTTGTTAGGCGTGAGCAAGATGTGGCCGACATTGAGCTACCGACAACATTTGTGACATTGAATCTTTGTAATGCTTGTGATGTACTGGCCTAGTGCTATGATGAGGTATCATTTTTACTTATACATATTTGTTGTAGATGATGATAGCATTCTTCCGAAATGATGATCTTTAGCGATGAAGAAAACTTCAGATGACTGGTAAATGTGCTGAACAATGGTTCCAAGATGATGTGATGATCACGTCACTCGAGATATACGCGATGATGCGGACCTCTCTTGCACGATGCTAATGAAAGGATACCCTTCTTTTAAGAGTGTTGAAATAATGTAACTTCGCGGCGAAGAGCATTCTTATTATTATTTTGTTGTGGATTAAATCCCCATTGAAAGTTAATCTTCGGTAGTGTATAAGGACCAAAATCCTAGCGGACGGATTGGTCATGGACAGAGCCTAAGGGTGTGAATCAGTAGGCCCCAACGGTTATAATGGAAGACCCGGAATTAAATTGCAAGGTGGGTTGCTTTCGAGTGAGAGGAAGGTCGGCCTGCCGGTTGTGACCTTTTCTTTTACGTGCGGGTCTTATATAAATAAAATTTAGTGCCTCACTTCTAACATGTAACTCACTTGCTCATTCTCTTATGGAGACGAGAATTACCGGTTGGAGAGAGGGAGAAGAATGGCACATCTCTTGGAAGGACTTTCTGTATTGGTTTGGGTTATCTTGAACGTGTATAAGCTATTTATGATAAAGAGGAAATTTTTCTTCAGCCTAGAGGGGTTTCGGGATAAATCTTTGTGTCTCTACTGTGAATGTGTATTTCTACCGATGATCGATTTCTTATTATGCTTATCTATTGCTGATACGAAAGAACTATAATATTAGCATAAAACATTAACACTCAAATGTTGTTCACGATCTCTATTAGACCATCTATTGGGGGTGGGAAATAATTGCTAGAGGAGTCAACTCGCGCGATAACTGAACTATCACCGCCATCTTGTGAGAATGTGTGATCTCTGTCGACAATGTATTTAAATGACCATGAGTCTGAATACATCCCTTAAGAACAACTTTGCTACCTGTATGGCTTTGTAGTTTGTGGGTATGGCAAAGAAATTTGCAAACTTGGTCAAGCGATCCAAAAATACAAAAAATCCATCCTTTCCCTGCACTTTAGGAAAACCTGTGATGAAGTCCATGGATATACTTTCCCATTTCTGCTTTGGGATGGGAAAAGGTTTTAGCAGTCCTGTCAGATGGATCTGCTCTGACTTTTTTTTGTTGACAAGTCACACACTCCCTCACGTAATGACTCAATACATCATCTTTGAGGCCTTCCAATTGAACCTCTCTATGATTTTCTTGTAAGTTTTAAAGTACTGAGGATGCCCTGCCAAGGGTGTGTTATGCATGTTGATTTTCCATAGCATTAGGGCCAAGCGTGTAGTTCATTTGTTCATCATGTCTTAACCATAAGCAAAAATGTTATGACAACCCGAGATCACGAAGAAGAAACACCATGCACAGAACACAAGATATATCTTTGAAGCCCTTCTCAATGAGGGGAAAACCCGATCAAATCCTTTGCTATGTTCTTCAAGAGAAAGACCTCCCACACCACAAACCTACAACAGAAAAGGGTGTTCTCCAAAACCAAGAATCTAGCTCCCAATAGAGGTGCACTCTTCAGCCCTAGAACTTGTAGTTGTTGAAATTTCCAAAACATATGAGAAGGATATGATTCTGCAATGGAGAATCATCTCCTACTAATATTAGACTTTGACCAATTAACAAGGGCGTCTATTAGCTGTACCAGCGACCTCTTTCCCAGGTCGAAATGCTTTATTATTATAATTAATATTCACATTACTAATTATCTTCTTTATTTAATCATATTAACATAAGGTTGACCTGTACTCTTTACATAATAGAGATTCACGGTAGATGCGACTCGAACAATGCTCTTTCGCAAAGGATGCGATACACCCACTGAGTGCTCATCCACTGAGGCACATCCATAGGAATGCCATGGACCCGATTCACTGCATCACACAGATGAACCCGGTCTTCACACGTTCACATTAGCAGATCCGCGAACACGTCCACTCTATAGATTTGCTTTCCCAATGCCACCAACAAGAGAATCATCAGGAGTCTTCTCAGATCCTTTCTTTGTGCTTTATTCAAGGAGAATATCGCATCATCTTCATTCTTATTCTCACCATGATGTGCCCAACACTTTTTTAGGGATTTCCCGTTTATTGCTCGACCACATGCGTCCTAATAACTCAACCGATCGGCTTTTCCACTGGATGATCATTTGGAGTTCTTCTCCGCATTCCATGGAGGCCATATCTAGATTCATACATCCCGGTACGGAACCATGTGAACCCTTTGTTAAGGAACTTTCTCTGAGGTTTTGTAAAGTTGAGAGTAAGACTACCTGGTGCTATATTCCATCTCACGGTTGTAAGGTGGAGGATGTCTATAGTACGCATTCATCAACCTCCTAAGCTAGGAAGCATTCTCCATCGAATGGCTTCTCCTTGATACTCGAACTTTGTCTTGGCAAGAGTGGTTTAGTGAAGATATCAACAATTTGTTCATGGGTGGAAGATACTGAACATGTATTGTCTTACTCTGTACCATATCTCGTCATAGTGGTGCCAGTTTCAATATGTTTTGATTTGTCATGAAATATAAGATTCTTTGAGAGCTTCACACAACTTTGGTTATCACAATGAATGGTGGTTGGATCCATCTCATGATCAAAACAAATCCTCGAGATTTTCTGAAAGCCATCTGGCTCCTGGCTATACGCTTAGTGCGATGTATTACGCCTCTGTTGTGCCAAAGCCATGGGCTTTGTTTTTGTTACCGGAAACCATGGCGAGAACCTAGAGTGAAATGGATTACCTTAGGTGTTTAAATCTCTTGCGCTTCTTGTCGTATCGGCATACCCTTCAAGCAGGTCCACATTTTATTGTTGCATATCTCAGGCCATAACGAATTGTTCCTTGTAAGTATCTTAATATGTGTTTGGTAGCTATCCAATGTGTCTATTTTGGTTAGCTCATAAATTGGCTAAGCACATTCTATGCATAGCAAATGTTTGATGCAGTGTTAACCGGATACATCAAGATCCAATACTTGTCTATATAAATAATGAATCTCGTCTCTTAGTCGGTATCATTCATCTTCTTTAGATCCATTACCATTGGAGTTGGCATGGTTACAATCATCATTTGGAATCTTTTGGTATCTCCATAGTATATTTTTCCTTGACTTAGGAAAATCTAATATGCGATCTCTGCTTGCCATAATTCTAGTCCCAATAATTAATACATTTGGCCCAAATCCTTCATTTCAAATTTGGCGGAGTTAATGCCCTATTTACGTCAACAATGGTCTTCGGAGCGGGTGATGAAAAGATCATCCACATATATAGAACTAGAATCAAGCATTCGTTTCCATTAATGCTATAATATAAGTTTGAGTCGGTTGAGCTTTATTATTTACAAACCCAAACTCATGAGAAACCATCCATTTTCTCATACCAAGCATGTGGGGCTTGTTTAAACCCGTATAAAGGCTTTCTTCAATCGACAGAAACGCCATGAGATTTTTCGTTGTGTATAATGAAAACTTTTGGTTATTCAATATAGACTTCTTCCTCAATTTTGCCATTGAGAAAAACTGTCTTTAAATCCATCTTATGTAGCTTCGATACATGAGTAGCTAGAAGCAAAAGATGGATTGAATGTGCGATATATCGGCTCTTTGATGCGAAATTCGTCATAGTCGACTCCTCATTAACTCTCAAAACCCTCAGTGGTTGCGGACGAGAGGTGCTTAGTAACCAAGAACTCAATGTTTTTGGTGTTTTTATCAAAATGGATCAATGGGATGACTAAACCGGTACAACATTAGGACATTTGGCATGTAAACCGTAAACTGATGCCCTGAAAATTGATTTATCGATATTTAAACATCAAGGTGAATGAGGAAACCGTAACAACCAAACTGATGCTGAGAAGTAGGGCTTGAGAACATGCAAAGCTGAATCAATTTGTGAAGTGAACAATGGAAATAAACATTCACATTCAGATCTAAACCAAACTGACACAGGGAAAGAGAAAGTTGAATCTGATGTCAAGACTGAGAGAAAATTGTGATCTATATTAGCATGAAAGATGAATACAGTAGCCAATTATTCCATCAAAATCCGGACCTTTGGTTCCTCATTTATTTTGATATTTATAAGTTTACAAACTAACCGATCCTAAAAACATGGATCGGAGTTTCTTAAAATAGAAAGTAGAACTGTATACAAGATACCAGGGATATTTCCTCAAAATCTGGTAGATCTTTGATTTTCCATTTATTGCATGCTGATGACGTGGAAACAGCCTTCCAAAGATAGCGTTCTTCTCTTGTTGAGGGGCTAAATGCGACTTACTTGGTGGCGGATATACGTGTTTTTAGTTTGAAGGAGATTGCCTCTTTGACTTTGAAGTCGTCCTTCTCTGCACCGTAGACTGAAAATAGATGTTGTAATGGATGAGATAATTAATAAAACACCTATTAGACAAGGTTCCTTATCGTTTAATCCCGAAAATCTCCGACCTGTGCAAAAACTCGCTCAAACTCTGCACACAGTCACTTTCGGTCGTTGACTGGCACATTTCTCGGATAGATTATCCACCGAAAGTAGCTATTTAGAGTGGTTAATGAGCTGATATGGCTCGCCTAAACCCTGCATTGTACATTGAATTTTGTTCAAAATTGCAAAATGATCATCCTGAAACCCCTTTCATTGTTCATGGCTGTACTTGGGCTGCTTTGTTGCTTTTATCCTTGCAGACTTTCGCACCTGTGTGGGCCTTGTTGGAGAATCTGTTACTTCTATGATGGTGGTGGCCACATTTGCCAATGCATCTAATCCTGTCTGCTCTTCTCCTGATCTTTCGAAATTCTTCAATTTGAGTCTTAACTCTCTCTGCTGTCTGTAAAGTTTCATATTCTCCCTAATTAGTTCTATGTTTCTCACCTTGATGGATTCATGCTTTTCCTTAACAGCCTTTTTCTCCTTGAATAGCTCGTCAACTTTTTTTGTTAGGTCTGAATTTGCCTTTTTTGATGACTCTTTCAAGTACTTCCATTTCGTAGATTTCCCTCAATAGCTTGTTTATTTTCTTGGTTTACCTTTATGAGGTTTGCTGTATGAAGTCTCTGCTTTTTGAATTTTGTGTTTCTGGCGACTTTGCAGTGAGGATGCCTTTATCTCCATTTTTGCCTTTTTCTTTGCATGAAAATTGTCCTGTGTCTTTCCTTTCTCTTCTTAGGGCTGAGTCACTATGGCAGATTAAGAGGGTTTTTTTTCTGTCACCAATTTGCTGCCTTCGAGTTTTAAACTCTTTTTTGATTTTCCCCTGGGTGCTAGGTGCTACCTGTATAGCCTCCCTTGGCATAAAAATTCCCTTTCTTCTTCTGTGATTAATAGGGATTTCTATTGCGGATCTCTTTGTTTTACTGGAGGGTTTCTCGATATTAAACTCATTCAAAATAAAGTGGTTCAACTTATGCCTTTTGTGAAGACCACTCTTTGATAAGAAGGCAAATTAATCCTTGGTGAGAAATCCGGCTTAAAACTTTGGTGGGATGAGCCTGCACTTGTTTTGCCATCTTTGCGGGTCTTATAAATAGGGCATGTTGGAGGCTCCCTTCACGTGAAATGGTTTACTTGACTTAAAGTATTAATATAAAACTCTATTGTAGGCTTCCACGGTTATGAAAGCAAAGTGCTTTGAAGTGCTTACTTGTTTAGGTTCTGAATGGGATAAAGGAATGTCCTTTTTCCAAGTTAAAGATTTGTGGACAGTGTAGGTGGATCTGAATTCCATTTTAGTACCAAAATTTTAAATAGCAGTGCATCCTAGAGCAGTCTGTGTAATACTACCAATGGAAACCTCATGGATGTCAGTCCCTTCCCAATTTAGTTCTACCATTATGATAGGGCAAAAGCCCTCAGTGACTGTTGGTGGAAATGGTTAACTTCTCGATTGTAAATTATACCGACACACCTTGAAACATTCTGCCACTTGAGGGTGTTCTTTGAAGTACCAGAACCCATCTACCTACGATCTTAATGCTGGACCAGATCTTGACATTGCTGAGAGTTAAACTATGTCTGAAGCTTATGACAACCAGGTATCTAAACAGGAGTTCCAAAGCTAAGGCTATGGTAAATACTGTCTGCAAACAGACTGCTGAATGTTTGAGTAGGATATAGGGTTTTACAAAGGCATTAGAGGTTCGACAGGCATCGAATGGCAGTGGCAATTAGAATCTTCGATTTTTAGGAGGAAAACTTGAGTGTAGTTTATAGCAGAATTTCAGCAAACAACATCGTGAATACCGGTGTCTCTGACTAGGTGGCGGTCGGGGAAAGAAACTCAAAGTTAGGCTTTTAAGGAATGAGAGCGAATCTTGAAGTTTTTAGCAGAGAGAAGGTTTAAAAGCCTACGGAACCAACCCACGCATTGGCTCGACTCGCTATTTGGAAATTAGAGCCTTGTTCAATCACAGAACGAGCATGGGAACTGGCAATCTACTGATTTGGTTCTTGAATCGCGTGTTTAGAAAATACCCTCAGAGTGATCTCAGGACTCACGGCATGGCATTCGCGGGTTTTCAAAATGAACATAACTTTGTCCATGATGAACCTATCATCATTCTTTGAGATGGAAGAGGATTAGATGCGATCATGGCCGGTATCATTGATTTGCAAAGATTTGGAAATGACGTGCTGAAGAAAATGCGCCGAAATCTGGAACCTTTCGTTTTGAAACCACGAAT
The DNA here is from genome assembly GCA_010110895.2 of Picea sitchensis. Taxonomy (NCBI): domain Eukaryota; kingdom Viridiplantae; phylum Streptophyta; class Pinopsida; order Pinales; family Pinaceae; genus Picea; species Picea sitchensis. Next base: position 106,255 of record SNQJ01S0010636.1, on the reverse strand, counting down.
GATCATCATGTCCTCTAATGCGGGCTAATCGGCGGTTGAAACTTCAATCATTTCAATGTTTTGACACATGGCAAGCAAGTCGCGAAAGCTTGTGAGCTCTTTAACTTTCGATCAAACCCTTTATTTGTTGATTTGCTTTGTATTTCGTGACCATTTCTTGTGAAATCAAACGTTTTGATTGAAAGTTAATATAAAGGCACGGGGCTTTCGCCCAAACCTTAGAAGTCTCCTTTACCTTTGAATAAACCAGTATCAAAATATATTGAAATATGAAAAAGAAACTAGTTGAGCATACGTACTTGGTACTAGCTTAGGACGTCTTCTACAAAGTTCAACCCGAAAGAGCGGTTTTACTTTAGGGATTAACACCCTCTATTTATTGAGAACCCTCTGACCCGCGAATCTTGCTTTATATTTTTCAATGCTTCCATCAACAACGTGTTTGATTTTGTAAATCCATTTTGAAGTTACCCTAACGGACTTCGCACGGTCTTAGGACAACATCCCATACATCATTCTTTAATAGTTGATATTCTTGATCCTTATCATGCATACTTGTTCACTGAGGCTTCTCCATGGCCAGTTGGTTCAGGAATCAATAATGTAGTCATAGGCTGGAAGGTAGCTAGAAAATCTCTTAGGTCTCTTGCTTTCTCTAATTTCTCCTTATGGATATTTATGTCTTTCTACTTCTTCTAAAGTTTGACGTGCCCAAGCAGGTATTTTATGTCCAATAATGATGTCTCTGGGTACATTACTTGGGGCAATCGAATCTATTGGAGGAACTGGATCAACTGGTGGTGCAGGATCATCTGGAACAATATTTGTCTCCCTCACGGTGATTTGAAAGTGAAGGAGGTATTGTTTCACCATCTATTTCCATCGAGCTTCTCTGGATTCTGGAAGGCTACTTCTTCTTGAAGGTAAATCTCTACTTACTTCAATTTGTGTGTCTTTGTCTGGGATGTAGATTCTGTATGCTTTTGAGGATTCACTATATCTTACAAATGTACCCTTTCTTCTTGAGGTTCTAGTTTGGATCTCTTTTTTTTAGGTACATGAAGGTACTTGGCATCCAAATAACTTGAAGTGTTCAATCTCAATCTTCACTTTGGTGAATGCTTCTTCTAGAGCTGGAGGAGCTGGATCAATTGGTGCTGTAGTCTCATCTGGAACAATATTTGTCTCCCTCTGAACTGTTGAATGAGAAGGAGGTATTGTTTCACCATCTATTTCCATCTGAGCTTCTCTGGATTTCTGGAAGGCTACTTCTTCTTCAAAGGTAACGTCTCTACTTACTTCAATTTGTCTTTGTCTTGGGATGTAGATTCAGTATGCTTTTGAGGATTCACTATATCTTACAAAAGTACCTTTTCATCCTGAAGGTTCTAGTTTGGATCTCTTTTTTTTTAGGTACATGAAGGTACACTGGACATCCAAATATTCTGAAGTGTCCGATCTCAGTCTTCACTTTGGTGAATGCTTCTTCTAGAGTAATGTTCTTCAGGATCTGATGAGGGCTACAATTTTGAACATATACTGCAGTCATACATGCTTCTGCCCATAGAGTCATTGGTAGACTTTGATCATGTATCATTGCTTTAGTTGCTTCAATGATGGTTCTGTTCTTCCTTTCAACAACCCCATTTTGTTGAGGGTTGTACGGAAATGTGAGCTCCCTCTTGATCCCTGCTTCAATACAAAAATTGATGAATTCTTTTGAGGTGTATTCTACTCCATTGTCTGATCTCAATACTTTGATTTTTCTTCCGGTCAAGTTTTCAACCTGAGCTTTGAATTCTTGGAATTTGGCAAGGACCCCATCCTTGTTCTTCAAAAAGTAGATCCAGGTTTTCCTGGAGTGGTCATCTATGAATAGTACATAGTACAAGTACCCATTTAAGGATGCAACGATCATTGGCCCACATACATCTGAATGGATCAAGTCCAAGATTTCCTTGGATCTGTTGTCACTACTAGGAAAGGATCCTTTAACATTTTTACCAAGGGCACAACCTTTGCAAACGCCCTCATGCTGGATTTGGATCTCTCGTAGACCTGTTACCATTTTCCTTAGAGTTGGAAGAGCTCTATAATGAATGTCAGCAAGCCTTCTATGCCATAACTCACTTAGGCTGATAGTGTCATGTAGTAAGGCTTGAACTGGTTTGATGGTCAACTTGTATAAGCTGTTGTCTCTGACGCCGAATACTTTGGAAGAGATGATATGAGAGTCTTTGTGCCATGCAAGGACTCTTCCCTCTGAGAAAGTAATTTTGTAACCTTTGTCTTCAAGAGCCGAAATAGAGACAAGGTTTCTCTTCATTCCTGGTACATATAGAACCTCTTCCAGTTTGAGCTGCATATTTGAATCTAGTTGGAAGGTGGAGGTTCCAACTCCTCTCACGTTATATCTAGCATCATCTCCAAGGACATGTAGATGTGTCTCTTTCTCAATGAAGTGTGTTAAATGATTTCTAATACCAGTCATGTGCCTGGAGGCACCACTGTCAATTAACCAAGTATTTTCATTTATAGGAACCATACCTGAGAGTGCTGAGATGTTGATGTCTTCATTGCTTTGGAGTTTTGTGTTGAGCTTGCTTCCCATCATGAAATTGCTCATCTTCACAAACCCTTGTCAACTAGGCTAGAAAACCTAACGACTAGGCTAGGCTAGCACTTTTAGGTTTTGGTGGGCTTATGACTGCCAACAATAATCCTTCAAGTATGGTAGCTTTTTCAAGAAATTCTCAGAAATATGATTCAGAATTTTTTACAGAATTTTGACGAAACACTAGAAATTCTTAGGGTCAAAATTTTGAAAATGCCCGGAATTTAGTTCCGAGACTTGCTAGAGGTACGTTGAAGGAGGTCGTACCCTTTTATGTCTTTTTCAGCCCAAGCATCCAAGTTTAGAGTGGTGAAACTTCTCTGAAAAGGAGACCGTACGAATTTTCTGGAAACCCTGGGAGGGCCGTACGGTTTCTGCAAATGAGAGAGTAAAGGTTCTGGAGAAATCTCGTGCAATGGGATCTTCAAGACCTATGCTCTGATACCATGTTGATTTTCTATAGTATTAGGTTAAGCATGTAGTTCATTTAATTTCATCATGTCTTAACCATAAACAAGAATGTTGCAACAACTAAGATAACAAGAAGAAACACCATGCACAAGAACACAAGATAGATCCTGGGAAACCCTTCTCAAACAAGGGAGAAAAACCCAACCAAATCCTTTGCTATATTCTTCAAGAGAAAGACCTTTCACCACCAAGAATGACTTAGCACACAAGAGAGTGCTTAAGCCCTAGAACACTAGTGCCCAAGAGAGGTGTGCACCTTTGCCAAAGAGAAGCACTTGCTGAAATTTCCAAAACATATGAGAAGGATATGATTCTACAATGGAGAATCATCTCCTACTTATATTAGACTTTGACCAGTTAACAAGGGCGTCTATTGGCACAACATGGCCGACCTCTCTAAGTCAAATGTACTTTATTATTATACTTATTATTATAATTAATATTCACATTATTAATTATCTTCTTTATTTAATCATATTAACATAGGGCTGACCTATACCCTTTACATAATAACTAGGGTTACAGGTAGGTCTGACTCTTGAACAATATATAGCAAAGGTTCTGATACACCCACTAGTGCTCATCCACTAGGGGCACATCCATAGGAATGCCATGGACCTGATTCACTGCATTACATAGATGAACCAGGTCTTTACACGTTCACCTGTGCTCATCCACAGGCACATCCAGTCTACAGATCTACTTTCCCACTGCCACCAACAGGAGGATCATCTGGAGTCTTCTCGTCAACTCTGCTGCTGTTCAGAGGAGGCCATCACATCATCTTCATTCTTGTTCACATGATGATGTGCCCAGCTCTTTTGGGATTTCCCACGTTCACCTTGTGCTCAGCCACAGACACGTCCTAACTCAACAGATCGCTTTTCCACCAGATGATCATCTGGAGTTCTTCTCTCTCACGTCATGGAGGAGGCCATATCTAGATTCCTAGCCCTGTCCCAGGCTGGAACCACAAACCCTTTCTTAGGGGCTTTCTCTCAGGTTTGTAAGTTGAGAGTAAGACTTCACATAGCTGCTATATTCCACATCTCATAGGTTTGTAAGCTGGAGGATGTCTCCTATATCTGCATTCATCAACAATGATAGCCCTCATAATCTTCTCCTTCAATGTAGACTCCGAGACTAAGTATATGCGGTCCTTGTAGTAGATGATGTCATCCACCTACTTTGTACTCGTCATCCTGTAGGCTGTGATCCATCAACTCACAAGCAAATTTATTCTTGGAATACTCTACCAAGAGATGAGATTTCGAGTTAGCTGAAATCCCTGCAAGTGAACATATCTTTGGTTTCACATTTTTCTTCCCTTTCACATACTCATGCATGCAATTTGTTGACCCACTTCTGTTGCCTTTCATTTAAGTCCTTTTCGCCCAGGAAGTGTCTCAAATTGTCGTGGTCAGTCTTAACCACAAATTTGCCACCTAACAAGTATTGTCTGAATTTCGCCAAGGCATGCATGATGGCGAGCAATTCCTTGTCATAGATGGAATAAAGTCTCTCTGACTTTGTGAGTTTCTTGCTTTCATATGCTATCAGATGTCTATGTTGCATCAGAGCTGCTCCTATCCCGTCACTCGACACATCACACTCAAGCACAAAGAGCTGAGTGAAATCGAGAAGTACTAAAACTGGGCAAGTGCTCATCACTTCCTTCATACTGTCAAATGTCTTCTAGGCCTCCTTTGTCCACCTTAATGCCCCTTTTTTCATGAGATCTGTGAGTGGTGCAACCAACCGTGAGAATCCATTTACAAACCGCCTGTAGTAGTTGCATATCGCAAAGAATCCACATAAGTGTGTAAGGTTCTTGGGCGGTGGCCAATCAAGTATGTTATGGATCTTCTCCCTATGCACCTGTACTCCCTGAGCACTGAGCACATGACCCAAGTATAGGATCTTTGTCATGCCAAACTCACACTTTGACTCCTTGGCATACAATGACAGTTCCTCCATGTTGCTCAAGATCTCATCTAGATGCTCCAAGTGTTCCTCCCCATGTCCTTCTATATATCAGAAGATCATCAAAGAATACCAACAATAACTTCCTCAGCTGCTTGTTGAAGATGTGGTTCATGCAGGACTGAAAGGTGGCTGGTGCATTGGTCAACTCAATTGGCATGACCCGAAACTCATAATTCCCATAATGGCATCTGAAAGCAGTTTTGGGGATATCCTGCTCTCTGACTCTGATCTAATGATACCTCGATCGAAGATCAATCTTCGAAAAATACACTGCTCCGTACAACTTATCCAGAAGCTCATCAATCCCGGGGATAGTGTACTTGTTCTTGATCGTCTTCTTATTCAAGGCTCTATAGTCAATGCACATCCGCATTGTGCCATCCTTCTTCACCAACACTATAGAAGAAGCGAATGGACTAGAATTAGGTCTAGTGTGTCCCATCTCCAACAATTCCTTAATAGATTTTTCAATTTCATCCTTAAGTTTCTTTGGATTTCTGTAGGGAGTAGTGATCATAGGTTTTCCTCCCTCCAACTCAATGGTGTGCTCGAATCCGCTGTCAAGTG
>SNQJ01S0010636.1:76476-94529 GCA_010110895.2 Picea sitchensis | reverse complement strand
CAACCTGAGGATAAAAAACCCTCGGTGAAAAGAACTCTCCCAATGAAAACATCCCAAGGTACCTGACCTAACTATGATCCATGCAGACTTATTACATTATTAACCCACGGAGGGGTGCGGAAATTTCGATTACAAAATTTTGTTCTGGAGCATAAAATGCCCAAGTAGAACCAATATTGTCTTCAACATATTTGCATCTGATAATGCATATCTTCATGGCACATGAGTTGACCCCCTAGCTGAATAGGCGGTCAACAGGCACTAAGCTTGCCAAATTTGTAAATGAAAGCTCTTGAAAAATACACTACTTTTAGCCTTCAAAATTTTGAGTGAAAGTTTGCTAAAAGAAGAATTCTTTCTATGCTAGATCTAATCTTTTAATGAAACTTTGGTAGTGCAAAATATAGATCTAGTCTAATATATGCATGCAAGGCTAAAAATACTTGAGATTTAGATGATAATATAAATCTAGCTATTGCACGCATGAAATAGTAACCAAAAGTGTTTTAAAATTTATTGAGAAAGAGATAGAAGGAAGGGTTTGTAGTTGTGGAATTTTTGTTGGGTTATGGAGTCCTCCGATGAATGGATGAAGGACTTTGTTCACAAAAGGGCTTGAAGCTTGTGGGAGATTGCACTCAAATCAACCACCTCTTCAAGTATGAAGACCTACAATCTTAATAAACTTGCACACAATTTGTTAAATATCAGTGTTCCCTACACACGAAATCTAGATAGCATGTAATTAAGTTAAATTAACATGCAAATCCTTAACCACATGTATAAAGAAACAAAAGGTCTTAATAAGCAAACTAGTTAAGAAGATCTTTCCTATTGGGTGATAGCACCCTTACTAAGGCCAACTTACAAATTAAGATGCAAATAATCAAGTTACATTTACCTCATAGTATTAGACCATGAACATCAAGCATCCACACAAGGCTACCATCCACCATATGACCTCCAAAGTCTTGAAACTTTATTCCAATAGCAAATAGTACAATAGCACAAGTGTTTCTCCCAAGCTCCAACTAGTTTATAATGGGAGAGATAGCTTTATTTTATAGCACAATGGGTGAAGATCCCAATGAGGGGGGCGCACCACTTGAAGAGAGGGAGTGACAAGTGGGTGAGGAAAGAATGACACCACTCCCCATAACTCAAGAAGGTGCCACATGTGAGGGAGTAGGAAGATGGGAGGGGCGACACATGGCCCAAGAGAGGTGGCAGCCTTCTTGGGATGTGCGCCCTCCTTTGAGAATGCGCCACATAGAGGAAGAGGGGTGCACCCTCTTCTCGGGATCCCGTCCCAATGCCACATCTCATCCTTTAACTCAACCACAACTCCATATTATGTGCCAACAAGGCTCAGTGAACTGATAGAGAGAGTGAGTTGACTCAAAACATGTCCTTGACATGTTTCCCAAAAAATAGCAATGCTTATTTTTTGTCTTTTTTATGTCTTTTATTTCCCTTTTGTGAGAGAAATTGACTTTTAGTGATTCAAAATCACTATTTTCACTCAGAAAGGGGGTACATAGGTAAAGTGGGTACTCTAAGCAAGAAAATGAGTACCCCCAAGGCATATCTTGCTTCCTAGTACCACATATTTAACTTATACATAAATTACAATTAAAATATCCTGTTTTTGTGGGAAATTTTTTATTTGTTGAAAACATTAAAAAATCCTAAGGGGGACTTAGTGCATTTCCACAAGACTCAAAAGTAATGACTAGTATGGTAATATACAATACATTAAAGTTTAAACACTAGACTCAAACAACACACCGAGGCCTAGCCAATAGCACATACTCCAGCTTTGGAGGATATTGAGTGAAAAAAATTAGAAATTATAAGTTGAGGTTAGACCCTCCTTATCTCTTGTTTTTGGTTATTGATCAATATATTGTTTTGCTGTTGTCATTTCTACTCTCCTGAGAGGCTGCTACTATCATTATTTGTTCATGATTGTACATGATTTGAAATGGCTTGATAAGGTCCACCTTGTTATCCCCATTTTGTGGATAACTAAGAAGATTATGTCTTGAGGCCCTCAGGCTGCAGATATGGAGTGTCGAGAGACTACATGACCAGCAGTGCCCTTTTGCACAATTGGAAACCCCTCTCACCACCACAGATGGTCACATATTTCCAGATGGAATCCACCACATCTGCTAGCTTCCGGAAGGCAGTGGGCCTTGCTCCATGAGGTACAAGTCAGTATTATGGTGAGCATCATTTCAATATTTAAGCCAGTTGAGTATGTTGTATCTTATAGATTGCTCTAGATTTCATGATATATGCTTGGACATTATGCCTTTTGCCCTGCTTCACCTTGGTGGTTGGCATTGTGCCCTGGTAAGTGTTCTTCCTTAGGGATGGGTTTTCTACTAGGAACTTCCTTGAAGAGTCATCGTATCGTTCCCGACCATACTTACCACTTTTCATCACTATTTCCCCCCATTTCCTTATCTCTTGGGATTTTAGGGTGTATTGACCCAAGAAGGGTTGTCCTTCATTCTATCGGAAGAAGGGGTTGAAGGACCAGAGGGATTGATGTTGGGTAAAAGATAAAAACCTTATATGAACCTTCTAAATGCTTCACTCAGGGATCACCCAAGAAAGCAATGAAACGCTTATCTTTGAGTGAAGGGGGACCCACAATAAAACATGATAAATAATGCTTAAAAGGTTAGTTGAAGGATAGGAGGTCTCATCACGAGCCGGCCTATCATGTCCATGAATATCTAGTAGTATGACATTACCATCATCTGGTCACCAAGCCAGGGTAATGGCTCTCAGTTGCATGGCTGAGAGAAAGGGGGTCTCATCACGAGCCAGCCTTCCCATTTCCACTAGGTGTTTGTTGGTGACACTGCCATTATCTAGACACCACGCCAGGGCAGTGGCCTTCAACCTTTCCTTAAATTTATGAAAGAATGAAAGAATGGAAAAATAATGGGCTTGGAAAAAGTGCATTGCGAACGAAGGTACCACACACCCTCTACAAAGGCACCCATGAATGAGACACTACGACCCCTTGTATGTCATGAGCCCTATGCCCATTCAGTCTTGACCCCAACCACCTCACCAACTTTACATGGCTTGGAGAGGGATCTCTTGGAAACTTACCTTAACCTAGGGCAAGATCTACCCAATAGGACACCTCGTCAACCCTCCCATATTCAAGCTTGACAAGTCACATAGTGTCTTTGAGCAATTAATTGTTCGATATAGTGATCTTTGATGAACATGATTAGGTGGCTTATTTATTGATTGGATTCACTTATCATGATGTTGTGACTTGAGATCCTTGGAGGGTGTGCTTATTTGTCTTTGTAGGACCTAGTTGGTGGACAGTTTTGGAAGAACAATCCTAGCTTGGGTTTCCATGGGGCTTGAAGCCCACAGGTGGATGCCAAGGGCCCCCATGCCGGATGAGAAAGATCAAACTTGGAAGGCCTTGAGGATGACTTGGATGACATAGCCTAGCCCCCACATGTCAAACGGTTTTCCTAGGAGAGGCAAAACATCACTCCTAGAGGCATGACATCACCTAGGGGGTTTAGGGCTTGGTGGTGAGGTGACATACATTGGCACTTGGACATTTTGAGGGGGCTTGAGCCATCATCATCAAGGAAGTTGTTGGATGCTTGACATGTGGCTTTGGGAAGCCTCTCTACTCTTCTCCATCACCAACGACCTCCTCCAAATGCCAAAAATGTCCCCGAAAGGGGTGACGTCCTACTAAAATTAGGGTTTTATTATGTGCAAAAGTGAGTTTTAAATGAGTTGTTTAATATTACTTTGTTAAAGGGAGCAAGATTAGGGTTGTTGACCCCTAGTCTTGTGGTTTACCCCCTAATATGTGGACAAGTCACCTTGGTGACATTTTGTATAAATAAGAGATCATAAGATCTCATTTGGGCATAACTCTCCCTCTTGTGAGAAGACTTGATCTGAAATTTTAACTACACTTGGCATACTTGTCTCTTGTGCACTTGTTTATGGCTATCTCTTGTGAATGGTTGATGGAGGAGTGAGGCACTAGCCTTGGATGAATGCTTGCTAGCTTTTATGGTGGATTATCTTAGCATCTTTCTTGATTTTGGTATGGTCTTCTACTCTTATGCTACCATTTTTTCAAGTCAAGGATTGTTGTGCTAGGAGCTAAGTGGGAAGTAAGAGTACTTACACCCCCACTCTAGTCTCCATCATTTATTGCTTAAAGTTCATTGATGTTGATAGGGTTTGTTTGAGGAAGTAAGAGGATTTACACCCCTCATTCTCAAACCCTAACTAGAGATATTTTCCTTGGGAAGTAAGAGGATTTACACCCCCAAGGAAGTAGCATCTCTAGTTCATTTATTTGACTGCATTAACCCGATATTAAAGGCACTAGTCATCTATTTTTTGCATTGGAGATATAAATCATTGCCTACGTAGACGTGAAATTTTGTCTTTTGAAAGATCTCTCGCTTGGAGTTGGTTTGTTACATCGAGAGGACTCTTCCCCTACTAGAGCATCCCCTCTCTCCCACTACTTGAATTGTTGTTACAAACTTTAACCTACAGTCATTAGGGCCGATCTAACCTAGATAGATAACTAATCCTAACTCCTAAACTAACCCGAGACTAACTCTTAAATTTTGCTCATTTACTCTACTAACTAGGGTGCACTTTTTGGGCTAGTTCTTGGCACTTTTCCATGGTTGATTTTGCTGCTGCATGCCATTGAATGCTACAGCCATAAGGCTGCAATTTACTGCAGAAAATACATGTTACAACAGCTTGCTTTATTGAGCCTCAAAGTGTCATTTTTCAATCATAATTGATTGCCATATTTATTGATAATAATGATGATTGATCTTATGCTTTACATGCTGATTTAGAATGTTTTATTTGTTGATATAAACTGTTATCTGCTGCTGCAAATTAGGGACAGCAAGCTTAACTTGTTGATCCATACAAACATATATCATTGCAAGTTGGATTTTCTTGTCTCGGGCAGGTACAATCATCCGGAGAAGTACTATACCTTTGGGGCAACAATCACTTGACTTACACTCCACTTAGACTTGACTTCTAGGGGTTCCACTTCCATATCCATTCATCTACATCTTATTCCCCCTAGGGTCACAGGGATCGCCTCCCTAGAGTGACCTAGCCACCCTTGAAGCGCGGGACCTACATCGAGGTGACATTGGGTGTAGGATTCCCAAGTTGTAGCACTTGCTTTTGTGGTTGGGTCGGGCTTTTCCCAACATACAACTTGTGCTATAACACACCTTTGAAAGGGTCATTTCTTCATTCCTATGTATTGATGAAGGCTATTTGGTTAATCAGTACATGTTGTTAACAACCTAGGTATGCCTCCATTCACTTTAAATTGAACCCTCTTGAATCTTACCCTAACTCATTCCCCAACTAGGTTGACACTGATCAATTCTTTCACCTATTTGTATCAAAGAATACCATAATCTTTCTTAGGGTTCCCCCCTTGTGCCAAAGGAGAGCTGGCCTAAAGTGAGAGAAAGTGTTACTAAGGTGACATTGGGTAACCTTCCTGAGTTCCCCTAGGGTTGCACTTGTATTCAAGGCTTTATAACTTAAAGAACATGTTTGGGAGGTAACAGGTTCCATTGAACTACATTTGTGGCCATTAGTTGGATATTAATAAAATTATCTTATCTTAGTACATGTCTTGCATTTTTTCCCACTCATAAAAGAAATCAAAATATTCTATAATTCAATCTCAAGAAAATGATGGCTGTCATAAACATCTATATGATTGAGAACAGTGAATGTCATCTGAGGCTTCACATAGCTTTCTTACCAGCATTAGGAGTTACTGCAAGGAATTGTTCTACAACACCTTCATTTTGTGCAGTTGTCAAGCTGCATGGATAAGAAACCAAAGAATAGCTATAGTTATCAACCAATTTATAGACTAGTATATGGGATTGCATGAATGCAAAAAATTGCAATCTGATGCATTTAAAGAAGAATACAATGGTGTGCATTATTGCCTGCAAGTGCTGTAAACAAGGATACCACCAGTCTTCAACAATCTAAACCCGTTATTCAGAAGCTGCAGCTGCATTCAAGGAAATGAAAACAACAGTGAACCATTGCACCTTAGATATCTGTATTCTCCTTGAAAACCTGGAAGGAAAGCTATTAAATCACACTCATTCAAACCAATTAGAGTCTAGACAAAATATCAATTCAGCAATCTGAGGCTGGTACATGGGCCAGCAGTAAGGAATGGTGTACATGTGTCATTCTTTCATGATAAAAAACTTAAAAGAGATTTCAACATGCCAAAAGAATGGAAAAGATGAGAAATGAAGCTGATAAAAAGCCTTCATGTCAGGTATATTGGATAATGATAATCCTAAGACAAGTGCAATTTCTACTCTGTTCTACAATAGTATCTAGGTGATGCATTCCTGCAAGTTTGATGAAGAGGATGACAACAGATTGATGGCTAACTCAAACAAAACATTTTGGATATTCTGTTGTACATCAGGAACCAATAGGAGAATGGTATGACAATGCCCCAAATGGGATACTTTCCCAATATAAAGTAGCTACCATTTTAAATTAATTAGGACTAAAAATTATTCAAAGCATGAAGGTAGTAGTAGCAAAGGCTTGAAACAAGAATCCTGGTCCGCTATCATATTTCACAGAGGACTATTACATATACAGCCAGGAAAGTAACAAAATTCCGTGACTAGAATACATTAGTGCTGTAGCTTAAAGAAGCTATCAAATATGATTCCTGATAAATGCCAGGCAAAAGGAATATAAAAACATACCTATAATGCTAATGAAAACCAAAGTGATGTAGTCAAGGTTTCTACCCACAAATCAGAGAAATGGAATACAAAATATCACTTTAAAACAGTAGCAACCAATTCTTCTTCCATGATCTTCAAGTTAAAAAATCTTCACAGTATACTTTGAGACACGGGGTTGCCATGGAGGGAATGACAGGACAAGAATTGAATAGGAAAATTTGCCACAGAGAAAGACTTGATGGATTTTTTCCATTACAAAGTAGAATGAACAGCTCTTATATTAAGAGTGATACGTCCTCATAACCCTCACCATACAAAGACTTCAAACTGATGAGCAGAATCTAGCTGACCCCATCCATAACCATTCTCGTAACTATTTTTATATCCATGAAAAACTTTCATCTGGATATGTATACCAGGAGTGAATGATCAATGTAAAGAAAGCTAAACAATTTTGGAGAATGCCATTAACAAGAATATAGTTGAAGTGCTGTGCATTCTTTTCTAACCAAAAAAGTTGCTAGTGTTCAACACTAGATGCAAAATCTTCCAATGAATACAGTATGATGTCATTGAAGTGGAGCTTTACATTATGAAAAGTCTTTTTTTGTTTGAAAAATATGTCTTGTATCAACAGAAAAGTATTTACAATCAGAAATGCAAAAAGCAAAAGGGTATATACAATGAACTTCATAACCTCATCCTGAGAACTACTAAAGAAGAAATAAAAGCATAATACTCTGTGGGATCCAAAGATTGGGCATATTTGATCAGCATAGCTGCTGACAAAGAACTAGAAATGAAGACATTGTACTGGTATTCAGATGACTTTGAGTCTGACTAGTCACCGTAGCTTGGCAGTTATCAATGAAAACTTAGCAAAGAGATGTTAGGTTATAGTATAATCTTAGTAACTTACCTGGAGACGAGTAATAGAGGTGACACGTTCAACATCCAATAAACGTCGCTCAAGTGTGTCCCAACCCCACTGCTCGAATTTACAGACATGTTTTATAGATCCATCATGGGTACATTCAGCATCCACAAGAACCTGCTTCACAAATAATCCAATATAGTTTATATCCAGGATCATGGTTAGCTTTTCTAACTTGCAGGTATATTGTTTGAAGATAAGGCATTGAACACTAGGAAGCACAATTTGTATTCCTCCATTTAAAACCAATAACAGCATATCAATACAAAAGAGCACTAGATTCAGTTAAAAGTGCAAAATTGAAACTGAGATTGGAATTAACAATGATGTTATCATCCAAATATTTAAAAGGTCTTTAAATAAAAGCTATATATGAAAAGATGACTAAAAAACAAAGAAAACATATCATACAGTAGAGCATGAATGGAAACATGAAACTCACGTATCTTAGATTTACGGCAACCATGGAAAGAAAAAACACTGAGTCTCAAGTTCAGACAACATACTATTTGCAGATATAAAAGATCTTAGGACTGAAGTAATCAAGCAAACATAAAGTTGCTGAGACACAACCGAATTAGAAAAAAGAAAGATTATTGTATAAATATGGTTTTGAATAGGATGGCCATAAAGAACAAAGACATGATGTACATCAGCTAAGGGAAAGAAACATCTGTGAAAATGTCCCAAATACAGAATATACATTTGAATGGCACTTTAGCTTTACTACAAGATTATTTGAGCAGGACCATTTTAAGGAATAAGTGATGACCCTTGATGGCACACTTATGCAGAAGCATTTTCATGTCCCCGTGATACTCAATTATAGTAGACCCAATGCATTAGCATGTTTTCATGCGTGTTCAATGCCTATGCCCATTTATTGCTTGCCAGGAAGTATACACATTTTCTTCCTAAACATGTGAGCTTCATATAGTTCTCATAAAAAGTGGAATCCATACAGACCTACAGAATCATCTTTGACTTTTCTCCCATTGACCATCTGCCCCCCTTCAAGTACTCTTTATATGCCCTCCTGACCCTCTCCCCTAAAGGGGATGATTAGGGAAGACATCTAATGACAGTTTATCCAGGTTACTTGGGCTTCTCCCTCTCAACATCTTAGCCCCAAGCTAGCCTTCTATACAGAACATTTCTTACAGATAATTGATGATATTATTGTTCATCTGAAATATCCATGGAAGACTTGGTCACATGGTCTTAGGATCCCTCTTTGCAATTTGAGGGTGTGATCTCACCAATTACAAGTTGAGACAGATCACCATATCCCTCGGTAAAATAGGAATTGCAAACAATGTTCCCTAAGGGAGGTCAAAAATGAGGAACATTTCATTTTAAGCTTTCCCATTTATTACAAAATGCAAAACAGATTTCACTATCTTTATAGACACTTAGGGGGATCCCTCTCTAACTTTCATTATCCTAACTAGAGATGCTTAGCCTTGTTTTTTCCAAGAGGTAACCTTTGTGGGCTGTGAGCCTTATTATCCCCTAGATATCTAGGGATAACTAGGAGATCATCTCGAGGCCCACATGGTCCCTAGACATGGAGTACCGAGGCGGGATTGACAGGCATGTACGGAGGGCCCATCTTTCTTCTTCTCGGCCAGGACTTACTTGTCACAGCCAGTGATAGCGACTTCCATCACCACCCGGCGCAGGCTTACATCGGAGAAGACTCTTACTCCATGAGGTAGTTGGTCGAGGGTATCATGTGTCATATTTGATTGTTAACCTTCTTATGTACATTAGGTTCCTTTCGACATGGCCTTGGATTTTACACTAATCCTCTTGACCTTTGTTGGGGTGTTTGATGGGGTGATTTAGCAAGCGGGTATTCATGGGTTTGGTTAGCCACCAAGGGGGTTAAGCGAGTCATCGATCCGCTCACCATCATATCCTTTACATCGCCCCAAACCCGCTCATCCATCCCATTCCCCTAGATGCGGCCATTGGGATGACCTCTCGGGGTACACTTTGTCTTGTGGGAAGAAGGGCTAAGGCCCAGAGGGTAAGCATTTGGTAAAGATAAAGCCATAGGAAAATAAAACCTAGATATAGCAGCCCAGAGTTCGAAGGAAATAAAAAAGACTCTCGATAAAAACTAAAGGGACCCTAAGAAAATGATAAATAAATAAATGCAAGAGAGCTAACCAAAGAGGATGGGGAGGTCTCATCACGAGCCGACCCATTATGTTCATAGGTATTTAGCGGTATGACATTGCCACCATCGGTCACCAAACCAGGCGTGTGCTTGGTTGCATGGCCAAAGGGAAGGGGTCTCATCACGAGCTGACCTTCTCATTTCTGCGAAGATACCCGATTGGGTACTTATTGTCGACTCGGCCACCAAACCAAAGCGTGTCTCAAATGGAACCTTGTAGTAAAAAGCAATAAAGAAGATAAAGGCAATAAAGGGCTTGGAAAAATGCATCCATGGCAGGGTCTGACTGCATCCTACAAAGGCACCCTGATTAACATAAATGCCAGTCTTACTATGATTGGACATCCTAAAACCATATCATCCTGCGTACACATGGCTTGAATGATCCTTTGGGGAAACTTTCCATTTCCTTTTGTGGGTATTGGCTAATGGAACATGCAGTTGGAACCCTTAGCTTTGTATAGTAGATATATGTAATGTGTTTGATCTCTTAATGATATGTTAGGGATTTCAGCGCATATGTTTGTCTTGTGAGATATGATTTACATTGCTATGATATCGGGGATGAGCCCATGGAGAGTAGTCTTTGATGTCGCGGACCATACCCGTTGGGCCGGTGCCGGAGGATGTCAGTTGCACATGGGAGATGATGCTTCGGGACCTCAATAGGTGAGCCCACATCGAGATGGATGGCGGATGTAAAGGCGGAACGAGTTGTAGCGTGCGTGAAGAAGAAGAAGGGCGCCCTCATCGGGACGTTTTTTTTGAGATTGACCTATGGGGATCAGCCCCTGCCGGTGGTATGATGGCTTTGATGGGCGGGGCGCCACCGAGGCCGGGCGGAAGTTTTCACGGAGGGATATTGGCGGCCGATGTTTGGACCTTGTGGCGCGTGTGGCAACTTCTGCGGGGGAGGCGGAGGGATAGCGTTTTGCTCCTTGGATGTTGATTATGCCTTGAAAGGGCCAAAGTCTCCCTCTAGGGGCTTGGCGTCTCCCATTTTAGCTCTATTTTTGACATTTTAGCATTTTAAATTTGACAAATAATGAGATATTGTAAAGTCGATAGCAATGGGTTGTTTTAATGACCTAATTGTTAATTAAAGGTCATAGAGATGATGATATAAAATTGAGGGCGTTTACCCTCATTTTGAACATAACATAACTTACTCTCTCTTATGAGAGACTTGCTCTTAGCTCTTGTCTTTGTTATTTTGGCTCTTCTTTTGAGGGGCTACACTTGGAGGATTATCTTTGGTATGTGCAGTGCTTTTTATCATTTGGAGGTGTTACAACTAGAGGGTTTGATTATGCTCTTCATGAATTTGTAAGTACATTTTGCGTGCAAAACTTCTTTGTTGAATGGTTGTAGGTAGAATTGCTTACTTGTATTATTTACATTGTTATTGTTGCTTAATCACTAAAACCCTAGAGAACCAACACAAGTAGGTTGTGGCTTCATGTGTCCCCATGGTTAAAACGTTGAGCCATTTTGATTAGAGGAAAGGTTTAGCCTAGCCATAGCTACACTAGCCATTCTCTTTTCTTAGGTTAGCTTTGAACATAAGTTGAAGAAAGAGGCATCCTAGGCCTAATTTATTTTACACCTAGGGGTTTGCTTCTAGGGTTTGAAAAGCCTTGTCCCCAGAGCAACTTTTCAACCATAGATTTGTGTTCATTAGCTAGCCGTTTTGCCAGAAATCCTCCAAGCCATTGGTCTTGCTCCATTTGACTCCATTAACTAGAGCCTTGTTTAAGGAACAAAATGTTGAGGTTTATGTGTTAAACAACTCTCTTTATTTTGAAACCCTACTAACCCTAGCATCTAGACTAACCCTAATTGATGATGGCGTCTTGCCTTATTTAGACTTGTGTTTGGACTAAAAGTTCTGGCTGACTCATCTCTTGATAACTCATAGAGGTTTTAGGCCTTTCCATTGGTTGATTTGTCAAAAACATTACACCTCTTTGACTAGCTAACTAACCCTAAAAACAACAATAATCTGGTGGCGTCCACACTTCTTTTGATCTTTGTTTTAACAAAACGTTTTGACATTTTTCACCTTGTTTAATAGACTTTGAGTTGTTAATTGCATCCACAAGCTTATTTGAAAAAACGTCTTACTCATTGTCCTCAATTTTGACCTATCACTAGAGCTGACATCACCCTTTTTCTGCAATAATAATTGTGTGACAACAGAATATTCTCTGAGCAGATTTACATTGTGATAGTACAAAGACTTGATTTTACATTGAATGCCATTATCTCTTGTGTATTTTATTGAAGAGTGATAATATAAGCTTTTATTGCAATCATTGACCGTCAATAATTACACTCATTATTGCTCATACATGTTAAGGATAGTCATTAAATACTTTGTAAATTACTAACCACTGCAACACATTTTTAAGCTTTATTTGTCTTGTCTACTTAAGCGGGGTGCCATTCATTGGAAGATTTTCTCCTTGACTATCATATTGGCGTGTCTGGCCAGAGGAAGCCTATCCTTACCCTTTGAAGTCTCAAACCTTGATCATGCTCTCCTTGAGACCTCAAGTTACTGGGGACGTCTCCCTTGGGATTAGCCGCCCTAAATAGAAATAGCTCCCCATCCAGGTGACAGTAGGTGGGGAAGCACCTGTTACGCAGGTTTTAAGCCACCGACTCAAGCTACTTAAACTAACTTCCTACAAAGCTGACGATGCCGGGCCTCATGATTGCTCTTCCAAATCTACCAAATTGAACACATCCTTCTTTCTTGCTCTTCCAAATCTACCAAATTGAACACATCCTTCTTTCAATCCATCTCGGCAGTGGGAATGTCAAGCATCATGCAGATATTTAAGATATTGGCATGGCTAGCAGCAAATCAATAAGGCAGTGACCCCTTACTCAAGTTGCCTAACTGCCATCTTGTCATAATATTTCCAATACTAAGCATAGAGGGGTTGTTGCTACCTCCTATACCCATCATAATTTCCATAGACACAAGCACCTCACCAATATTTTCCCCTCTTCTAGGAGTTTGTTGACCTTCGATGTTAAGAGAGCTTCTATGCCAAGTTCAAGACAACCTCAGTTAGCCTAGTCAACTGCTCTTAGTCTAGGCCAGTCTCCAGATGTCATTATCTAGCTCAATATTGGTGATTTCATAGTGCTTCATTCCTAAAACTTCTGTGATCGATCTCATTGTGTATAGAGTCTTCCGGACTAATCGCAATTGTATTAGTATCATCCATGTTTTGGACCCAGCAAATGTGGTCCATTATCAGGAAATTGTGAAAAGAGAATCAGATTTTTAGTTTTATTAATAGAGTCAATGATAATTATATAATTAATATGTTTCTAGATCAGTTCATTAATGTAGTTTAATCAGTTTAATTTTAATTTTAATAGACAGGATTAAAGTGATTTATTTGAATGATTATTCTTATTAATTGTTTATTTTAACATTTAAATCTAACTTGATTGATGTAAGGCTAAGATCCAATCTTGGCTTATCTTCCATCCATCGTCCCAATTCAAGTTATTTGGTCACTTTTCAATCTCAACTGCTTCCCTGAATTTCCTATTGTAGCACCCTCCTCCAGGGGTCTACAAAGCCATCTCAATGTCCTTGCCAATTTCTACAATTGCAAGAAAAAAATCTTAGCAAAACTAAGGTTATGATCTTTAACACCTCCAAGCACTATTTCAAATTTTCATTTACTCTTCAAAGGGGAAGGCCAAGATTACTATAGCCTGTACTTACTTGGGGGTCCAATTTATGGGTCCTATATTCATCTTGAGGCCTGCTTCCCAACCCTCGCTCAATAAGGAGTACACATTATATTTTGTACTTGAGAATCAAGGTTTCCTTATACACTTTCAGGACATACCCTCAAAGATGTTCTTATTTAACACAATTACCAATACCACTATCCCATATGGTTTTGTGGTTTGAGAACCTAGTTTATAGCCAATTGATTAGGAACAATTAGAGAGAATCCAGTCTATCATGCTCCAATATACAATTTGTTGTAAACATATCGTTCCTCGGATCATTATCCAAGACAACTTTATTGACCATCTCTTGCACCTTGAAAGCATTTCCAAGCTTGGCTCCTTTCTCTATAAGATATGTACTTTGGGTGATTCAACGGCAAGAGGAGAGAAGTATCAATACTTGGCTCTTTGTTCCTTAGAGAAGATTGCCTCCATGGATCTCCCAAGGGGATAGTTTTTTACATTATACGAACACTTCAATGCCAAGTGATCTATGGAGTTATTTTTTCTCTTTACGTTATATTTAAATGGTTTTGGGAAAGTCTTTTAATGGCAGAGACAATGCTAGTTCTCGGAGACCTATTCACTCCTTCAATGCAACAACATCTCTATCAAGCCTCCCCCACCTTAAGGTAATTTTTGGACAACTTTAACCACCTCCTCCCTTCAAAAGGGGGCATTAATAATGCAACCAAAGACAACATCTACCAATAGTTTATTCATGTTACTTGGATCTCCACCCCAACCTCTTGGTCCTAAGATGGCCTTCTACTCTAAGTAATTTTTGCAATTGACAAATGGTGTCATTGTCTGTCTTGACTCCTAACTATAGTCAATGCAATTCATCATATGGCCTCAATATTTCACTCGACCAATTGAGCATTTCTTATCAATAGCTACATGTTGAGTTTGATCACCACATCCTCCAAATGGACAACATACGTTAGGTGTGTCATCTATAGGAGGTTAAGACAAGGGATCACTTCATTTTCAAGTACCCCATATATTATGAAATCCACGGTAGATATCATTGTTTATGCCAAGATTCTAGAGGGTCCCTTGATACCTTTATTCACAATCTGAACAATACATGTTTGACTCTCTATATCCATTTGGTGGTCACTCAAACAATAAACCTTACAAGACTTATCCAAGCCCAGTTTTGCCAAATTGATCACTTCTTTCTTCCAACCTATCTTGGGGATTGGAGGTATCAAACGCATTGTAGATACTTCAATCATCGATATGGATGGAAATAGGTTGAGTGCACACTCTCTTGTTCTATCAAGGAAAAACCCACTTGCACAAGGTCATATTGTAATGTCCCTTTCCAAATGATCTCTCCAGGAGATTGATGTAATAGCCTAAGTGATTCTCGTAAGCTATAGTCAGTGGAAAAAGGGGATTACTTAATTATTTAATGTCATGGGGGTGGAAAAGTAACTTTTTAAAAGTGGCATTGAGTAATTAATAAAAAGGGTGTTTTAAGTTACTTGAGTTTATAAAGTCACTTTATTAAAAGGGTAAAAGGGTCCGAAAAGGGTCAGCAAGGAAATTAAAGGAGAAGGAGGGCGCCCTCTCTCATTATGTAATTGTTATTTTCTAAAAACGAAACTGAAAGAGCTCTTGTGGCTTTGGCTCTTGGGACAAAAAACCCTAGAGGAGACTGAGATTGGGTTCGGTGGTGAAACTATCCACCCTAGCCGATCGTAGAGGAGGGATCATTCAGATTTCTTCATTGTGCTTCAGTGTGGCTGAGTATTTCATCATTTGGCAGTTGGGTTTCATGTGTTGGGGTCGATTTTGCTTGAGTAGGGCGATTTTGGGTTTTGTGGCTGCATTTTTCTTGAGTTGGGGGTCAAGTTCATTCACCTAGAGGATGAGTTAACTCATTGTTGGGTGAGTATTCTCTCTTGTTGGACACATTTCTCTTGGTTGGGCCGTTTTTGGACTGTTAGAGGTCGCATTTCTCTTGGTTGGGCCGTTTATGAACTGTTAGAGGTCACCTTTCTCTTGGCTAGACCATTTCTAGATTGTTAGAGGTTGTCTCTCTCTTGGCTAGGCCATTTTTGGACTGTTAGAGGCCAATTTCTTTGCTTGGGCATGATCTCTTTGTTGGGAAGAAACATTCCGTTTTGGGGTCGAGTTTCTTGTCATTGGGCCAAATTTCTTCTTGTTGGCTGAGTTTCCTGTAGCAGAGAGATAGCTTTGTGGGCTAAAAACTGTCAACTAATTGTTGGGCAGCCATACATATTTTGATGGGGTCTATTCTCTTACCAATAGACCTATAAACTTCCACAGAAAATATACCAGGTTCTTCTTTTATTACTGTTGTACTATTTGCTGAGAATTTCAATGTGCTTCAGCTGTCATATTTAATTAATGCAAGAAAATCCTTGAGTTTTGTTATTGGTGCCTCCTTATAAATAACAGCAGAGATTGGAAATGCACATGAATTGTTTGGAATGTTTGTCTACCAACTGTTTGATGAAATGCTTATAATGTTAAACTAACAAAAAAAAGTCAAAAAATTTAGTGGGGACACTACAGTGGTATCAGAGCCTCAATGTTGCCAACCTGAGAGGGTTTGTTATTTCATGAGGCAAGGAGACAGAGAATATATCACTTATAGAAGTAGAAGACAACGAGGGTCAGAAAAAAAAATTCACCAAGAAGGAGAAGAAGTAGAAGAAGAGGCAGAACCGGAGGGAAACATGGGGGACAACAATAATGAGGACAGGGCTATGCAGATCCTAGAGGGTTTATCCAATGGGCAGCAACAATTGGTACAGCTCATGACACAGTTAATTGCCAACACTCATCCCAATCAAAACCATAGGGGTAACAATGGTGCAGGGCGTTCCAATGGGCACACAGAGAACCAAAACCATGGGGGTTCCAATGGGAACAATGGGAATCATGCAGAAGGCAGCCACAATAATATTCCTGCACAAGTTGGGGCTAGGACCACCAATAGAATAATTCCTAGACCTCTCATGCCTCAGTTCTTGGGGGATCAACAAACAGGAAATCAAAGGCAACAAGGACAGGGTGAAACCTTTGATGATTATTGGAGTCAGTAACATGCTCTTGGTGAGGATTTTCAGGCAGTCATATCACTACAGGACTACTGTACCATCAAATACAGGAATAGACAAAGGGATTTGAACAGGGGTCTGCAAAACATTGATCTCATGCGGAAGGTTGGAAAGTTATCCATTTCTTCCTTTTGATGGTTCCAACAAGTGCACGGCTAGAGAATGGGTACAGAAGTTGGACACGTACTTCCAACTCAACCCTATGATGGAGGCAAAAGCGATTAAATTCGCTACCTTGCACTTAGATGAAGAGGCCTATGAGTGGTGGTACCATGGATTGGTCACTGTAGGACATGCCAGCATTACCTCCTATCTGGATTTCACACAGAAATTGATGGAGAGGTTTGACAAAAAGGATCCGGAATTACCTTTCAGGGAGTTGGCACAACTCAAACAAGTTGGGACACTGAATGCTTACATTACAGAGTTTTAGAGGCTTGCAGTCACGGTGGAAAATATATCTGAGCAGAGATTAGTTATGTTGTTCACTGAAGGATTATCCAAGCCACTGTGTGGTTGGGTGAAAGCTTTCAAACCTGAGACTCTATAGGATTCCATTATCAGGACACGGGACATGGAGGAGGCAGTCTCGAAAAAAAAATATTTCTCCAAGCCTTTTAAAATTTATTCCCCTGAAAAACAAAGATAAGAAACCTTTTTAGAAAGAGTGGACCGGAAAGGAGAAGTTGGATGAGACGAATCGTAATGAGTTGAGAAGAAGGAAGCTACATGAGACGACTCGTATAGACGTGCACTCAAACAGTGACGAGAAAGAGGAGGAAGTTACACAGGAACAGGGCAACGAGTAGGGAGGTTCGAGTGATGAGTAGCCTTGTGAGGAGGCTAAGGGTGTGACTATCGCCACTCTATCAGGCACCCCTAGATACTACACTTTCAGAGTCAAGGGAGTACTACGTGCACTGCATGTCACAGCGTCGATTGATGGTGGGGCAACCCACAATTTCATTGATGCAACATTGGTGGCCAGGAGACACATGGATACAGAGGACTTCGAGGGGTTCAGCGTGGTGGTGGTTGATGGATTTACTATGACATGCACGCAAAATATCCTGAGGTTAGCCATGACGTTGGGCAACTATACCTTGACCGACGATTTTTATGTGGTTGATCTGGCGAACACCGATATAGTCTTGGGTGTACAATGGCTTCATTCCTTAGGGAAAATTACAATGAATTACTAGGTAATGGAGATGAAGTTCGATACTGCAATGGCAAGAAGGTTGCTCTAAGGGGCATGTCAAATG